>JBCHWC010000028.1:0-80089 GCA_039654765.1 Mylopharyngodon piceus
GTGTCTTCCTCGTCTACTTGTGATCCGATCGACCAAAACACATCTTAATACCAGGTGTAAATGGGGCCATAATCTTTTGCGTCGATCACAAGATATTCCTCATGGAGGAACGATTTTAAAAATGCCCATTAGGGGGTGTCAAGGGCTAAACAAAAAAGCTACCTTGGTTGCACATGCTGTAACTTTTGATTTCTTTATGCTATCACCACAAAATTTGATCCAGATGCAGCTCACATGTAGGAGAGCTTCATCAAAAAATAATTGTCCTCCTATGTAAAATTATAATAAAAATTATATATCTTTTGTATTTTATCAGCAGTTTCTCAGTATGAGAATGTCCAAATGTAATCAATCTTTTTTTCTCTAAAAATTTAAAAAGTTTTCTATCAAATGATAACTACCTTATGACTGTCCTTGCTATAGTTTTGCTATAGTTCTCTCATTGCTAAAAAACAACTCTAAAAATGCCTTCAGGGCTTAAAAGGGTTAAAAAAGCGGTAAATTAGGAGTTTGAGGTAAAAGCCATGTTCCCCAAACTAAAGTGTGACCTAAGTTTCTAAGAAAATGTAGTTTGTTAACCACTTTCTAAATTACATAAGCAGCCCAGTTCACTGCTTACACGTGAGTTCACAGCTCATATATATCTATGCTGCTCTTAAGGGTTTTGTAGTTGCAACGGATGCAAATAGAAGCACGCCGCAAACATCTACATGACAGCTGGTAAGAAAAGAAGTACCACTTTGTGTGAGAGTTATACTTCTTTTCAACACACTGTTACTATCAGATTCTCTCTGTTCAGGTCCACAATCCAGCACTAAAGCTAACATGCTGCAAAATTAATATAAAAAGTATTAAAAATTGTATTTGTTCCTGGTTTGTCATCTCTGCAGGGCTGCAGTATTGAACATCAGATGATATCTGTTTCTAAAAATAAAAGAGTCTGATGTTGTGTAGGCAGTGTTTTTTGTTTTTTTTTTTTAATCAAACATGACCTAAATATATCATATAAATACATATACAACAACTTTCTCTTTATTTGTTATGCGTTCACACTTACTGTTGTAGACATTTGACACTTGTCACACCTCACCCGTAAACTTCCTTCCCCCTAACTTCCTCAAACTGGACTGTTGTCTGTAGTGTCTCAGTCATTTATAAAACTGATCAACAGAAAGCAGTGTGAATGCTATTCAGACAGAGTTGTGTGCTGGATTTGAACCCTGGTTGCTTCTGCGCTTGCCTGGTAGGTTTTTGATAGAATGAACATCACAGCACATGCGTTGCCACATTTATTTATGATGTTGGGTAAAATTTTATGTTATAAAGTTGAAGTCATAACTTATACTAATTTTCAACCACTATATAGGTTTAAAGTAATCATCCTGCAGTGTCATTGAAACGGCTCAGCTTATTGTTGGTTTTCTTCTTTTGTCTTATTACGAAGCATCTTTTATGATCAGTGAGCAACATGGTTTTCGTGTCCAGAGCACTGGTTACACGAGAGTTTTTGCAAGTCAGATTGTTTTTCCCTATAATATCTGTTGAAGGTTTATGTGCCAGTTTGTATTAGGTGTCTTTAACTACTTAGCAATTACATTATAATAGTAAGCATTTGATACAATGTACTTATTATGTAAATACATGTTGTTCTTCAAAATTATTTCACATTTTCTGCTGTTGAGGTTGAGATATGGGTAGCGTTAGAGCTAGAGGAAGGTTTAAGAGTAGGTTTAGGTTTGGGATATGGTCAACAGTGTAAATACATTTTGTAATTTGTCGCCTCTGGGTAGCTTAGTTGGGGACTCCTGCTATTCAACAGTATTATATAGATGAATGTATATAGATGAAATGCACTAAATTAATAACTAATGATTTTAACAATGGAACTAAATCAACATTGAACTACTCAAGCTGATCAATGACACTATTTTCTTCTAGAGCTGCTGTACAGCCGAAACAAACTTTGTTGCGTAATTTTCCTCTTATCACTGTAAAGCTGCTTTGAAACAATCTGTACTGTAAAAAGCGCTATATAAATAAAGGTGACTCGACTTAATTACATACAGCTACTTTAAATGTAACTGCAATATAACGACATGACATATATTACAACTATTTTGTGTAAGTACAAAGTAACTTATAGAAAGTGGGTCCTAGAAAATACATTTCAGCATTGCAGTATGGATAAATTTCAATATGTAACATTTTAGTCTAGGGTCCAATTCTCACTATAGTTGCTTATTAGAATGCATATTACTAGAATATTGGCTGTTTATTAGTACTTATAAAGCACATATTAATGCCTTATTCTGCATGACCATATTCTCCATCCCTTAATCCAGTGGTCTCGTACTGCCAGCCCGCTGACCATCTACAAAAGTTGAGATGTTTTCATCTTGCCGCATACGCTTCGCTTCTATTATGAGTAAAAGCACAGTAAGCACTCACGCAAGTCGTGAGCGTCGATTTGAACCACCGAAACGCGTCCGATGCTACCAATAAACGTTGGGCAAATGTGGCTCAGCTGTGAGCAGAAGCGCTGCAGGTGTCTGGCAAGAAATAGAATAGTGTACAAATGTATTCAGGGATTGCATTTGTTCAGTACAGTGTTGTTCAGTGCAAGATTTTGATGTTATTTAAGCTAAAATAAAGTAAGGGAAAATATTTGTACTAACTGTTAAAAACTAATACTGTATGTAACAATGATAGAGACACTGCTGTTTACATTTCTTTAAGTATGGCAAAAATATTTTAGTAATGAAATTTGAAGTAAATGAGAAATAATGCAAACGAAAGTAATTTTTCAGAAAGTTTGTGCTTTCTTGTGCTTGAATGTTAAAATGGCCCTCCTATGAGGTGTCAATCACAGCAACGGCCCCCAGCCAATTTGAGTTTGAGACCCCTGCCTTAATCCAATACCTAAACTTAACAACTACCTTAACTATTAATAAGCAGCAAAAGTTGTAGTTAATAGTGAGAAATGGACCCTAAACTAAAGTGTGACCGCAATCTGTATTTCAGTTATTATAATTGGTTCACGTCCAATTGAATACAGATTAATAAAGTAGTAGAGCTAGTACTTTTCTTTATTTTTTACTATACAAAAACATGCAAAATGTTTTACTTGGAAACACATGATTGATAAATGGACTGTTTGTAACATTGCAAGACAACTCAGTGTGATTGTTAATTATGCGATTATGTGTTTAACAAACTTTGCAAATAATGGTTGTGTCGGCTCTTAAGCTATTAGATCAGAGGTTGGATGAGATGAAGCTAAATTTACTCTGACTTATATACAGGCATATGAATATATACGTATCTAATTGCCCATATTTTATTTGAAGATATAATTCCAATTGTACGATTTCACTCAATAGGTCTAATAATGGTCTAACAATAAGTTTAATGAATACCAAAGATTTCTAAAATGTATGTCGAACATGTGGAATTACTGAATAATCCCATCAATTATATAAGTATTAAATAATCATAAAAAAAAATAACACTAGCAAAATAGATTGCACTAGTGGTCGTCTGTGCCAATTCTGGTGGGGTCATCTTACCTCAAGGGTCTAAATTTACCTTTTCACTTAAAAAAAAAAACAAAAAAACCCACAAATCTAAAAACATTAATGTGTCCTCATTAACAAATAGACACATAAACATTTGATATTCAGGTTATTTCCAGAGACACAAAACTAGATCGATTAACCTTGAAACAGTTTTGTCTGACAAAATCTCACAATTGTTAAAATTCAGATGAAATTACAAAATCAATAAGAGCATAGCCATTCATTAAATTTGAGATTTTGTGCCATCAATGCTTGTGACTCAACCTTAGCCAGTTCAGGTGCCAAAAATACATTTCTTTTGTTTCCAGGAAACACGTTTTAAAACGCAAGTCTTCCTTGCATCAAACCACCTTTGTATACAAGGAAATATGTGTATATTCATGCTTTATTTTGTTACCTGTGTATTAATGAAATTAAGAGTCCACTAACTAACTATTAGATATTGGAAATTGTCTGAATTGAAGTTGAGTTTACAAAGCAGAATGAAAGGGAACGTGTTTAATCACGTTCGTTTCTGATCACAGATTACAATCTCACATATAACAACAGGAAAGATTGTTTTTGGCCACATGAAAGAGCGTGCAGGTGTGTGTGATTTATTCTCAATAACAAAGAAAGGAAGAAAAAGAGAGGGGCGGTTGGGACAGTGTGGTTTCAACCAATTTTATTTCTGTCATAGTGTTGGCAACTATAGCGGGAGTGATCTTGTGAAACGTCAAAGCCAGCGGTCTTCACTCTTGTAGTATGCGCTTGGCTTTAAGGGCTTTAAACCAAGATCTTTAGCGAAGATGATACTGTCAGACGGCACAATGCATCATTGTTTATCATACAGTAAGCTGAAAAAAAAAAAAGAAATATTCAATCTTTAGAATAAAGAGGTATGTCAACACACTTGTGAAGAACAAAGGTGTAGTGGATTGTATTGTAGTTTAGTGTAGATATGTGAAATTCATCCCGGTGACTTAAACTAAAGCTCATTTGCCCTTACGTGACGCTTTAGCTCAGGCCACACAGACAAACGGCCTATGCTTGGGTGCATATTCATTCTAGTGTGGGTTATAACTCATACTTTCTTCTTATCAGGGCTTTCATTAGATATAGCAGCACACATGACCTCTATATTTTCTATAATGACAAGAGAGATAAGTGTTAAAGAGCTAAAGAGAATGAGTACATACTATGGTTTTCCTGTGTAGCTGTGCAGTGTCATTGAAACCACCCTTCAAACTTCATTTAGCAACATAGGGGTGCAACCATGGTAAAGCAACAACTTGCATAACCAGCAAGAATTTAAAGCATCAGGAAGCTAAAAAATGGCATGAATTACACTGTGAAAAGCAGATTGTTATAGATTTTAGTCTCCACAGTTTCATTTAGGACTAAAATAATCAAGTATTAGAATAAAAATATTCTCTTGTTGTGCATCTGGGTCGTCCACTTCTCACTCTGTCCTGATTAGATCCAGTTTGTTTTCTTCTTTCAAGACAGTATTGTGTGGAATAGCCTTCTTTTTGCAAAAAACAGTAAATGAGTTGCTAGAGGAATGTAACTAATTCAAGCGTGCTAAATACTTCAGCAGCTGAAAAAAGATAAGCTGCGATTTTCTGAATTTCTTTAAACAGCACAACCATTTCAGCTGTGTTAATGAAAAGAAACATTTCCGGTACTAAAAAAAAAAAAGTGACATGTGACGACAAAGTATGGTAAACCCATATTTGTCCTCTGCTTTTAACCCATCTTTGTTAGTACACACACATTAGGAGTAGCAAGTAGTGAACACACACACACACACACTGCAAACTGTGGACACACACACCCGGAGCAGTGTGCAGCCATTTTGCTGTGGCGCCTGGGGAGTGATTGGGGTTCAGTGCCTTGCTTAAGGGCACCTCGGCCATTTCCTGCCGGTATTGAGAATCGAACCTGCAACCTTCTGGTTACAAGTCTGACTCTCTAACCATTAGGTTTTTTTTTTTCATCCAATTTTTTGAGGAGGCACTGCCTCCCTTGTCTCCTCGGAGGAAACTCCCCTGTATTTTGAAGTAACACCCCTTGTGTATCACTGTTGCAGGATCCTCTGTTTGCCTGTGGAGGCGCTGTAGTGGCAGATATGTTGAAGCCATTAGTGAAAGATTTTAGTTAAGTGCACAGACATGAGAAAAGCACTGTGCAGTTACTACTGAGAGAATCTGCTCTGCTTGATTTCCACCAAAATATGTGACACTTGACACTAGTAAAGGCAATTATATAGAGACCCCATATATTTTCTAAGTCAATTGTTTTGAGTGAGAAAATTTCAAGTTTGGGCCCAGGTTCTGCTTTTATTTTAAGCATCAATACTTTTTTTCTTCATTGTATTTTACACCAGTTGTGAATTGAATGTGGTACATTACTTACCAAAAACATGATCTCTACAATTCTAATGCAGTTTTAGTATCGGCATCTTCGCTTGTGTATGTGATATCACTCAAAGATCTGGATTTGTGCTATGCAGTGACCAAAAAAGACTGAAATGAAATGTTTAACCTGTTTTTACTAATAGTGAATAATGTTTTCTTTCTCCTCAGATGTGTCCTGTGTGGCAGAACTCTTAGGCTTGGCTGTAGATGATGGTCTTCAGGATCCATATAACAACCACCGAACAGTTCAGCACAGCAAGGTAAAGAATATACAAGTTTGTTTCCATCTAGTTCGTCAGTTTCACAAACACTGATGTCACACTGCAGTGCAGTTTTGCCTTTAACGGCTGGTATACGGACAGAATTTAATTTCTGTTTTATTGATTTGCAGTGTAGAGTAAACATTTGTCCATGTCCTTTTGTGTGTTTGTCGAGGTTTTACTTGCACTGCGAGGTGCTCACAAATGTCTCCACAATTAGAATAAACATACTAAATGTTTTATACATGTTTTTGTGAGGGTTAGGGGGTAGGAAATATCATTACCTCAGTATAAAACAATAGAAGTCAATGAAAAAAATCCCCACAAAACTACCAAAAGAAGTGTGTGTGTGTGTACTTGTACTTTGAGCAGCAGCTGCATTGTCAAAGCTTGTCTGTCACTGTTCATTATCACTTAGTAATTACACCCTTCAAGGAGCTTTGGCCTTCACACTGCTCGCTTATTACTGTCACCAACACAAGAGCTTGTGTTTATGCTAAAGGCTGAACGCTCAAAGACAAGAGTTACAGAAAAACTTGATCTTGATAAGTCCTCACATGCTGGGCTGAAGGATGTCATAAACCTCTCTCAGAGAGGCATGTTTTTGTGTATGGACATTGCTTTAACACTGCACAGGAAGTATGAGTTCCTCTCTAACTCCATCCATCTATCCCAGGAGACCTTTTTATTTATTTGTCAGACCAGAGCCCCGTTTTTGTGTGTTCTTTTAATACAGCCGGTTTTAATACAACAGTACAATGCTTATGATTAAATCAGAACAGATTATTGAGGTTTGTATAAAGTGTGGCAATCCTCTTTATTTATTTACTACTAATTTGCATTTGATTCTACTAATTGGTGCACTTGATTCTAATTTTAGATCAGGTAATAATTGAATTTATTCAGTGTGGTCACATCGGCAAGTGTTTGAATAACTTTTGTGGTCACTTATTTATTTGCTTATTAATTTAAACATCCATTGCTGCTTTAATGAATTATAGTTTAACAGATTAATTTCATAAATTCTAAATCAATCAAACATCAATCCCCAAACCCCCTGTAGTTCATACCATGCCAATAATAATATCACAGAAAATCTTTTCACATCATATTTCCCAATGAACAACTGATCCTCTTGCTGCAACACAACTATCTGATTAGATGTTTACATTACGGTCAGGTGTGCAGGTGTGTCTAATAAAGTGGCCGCTGAGTTTGTTTAAATCTTTTTTGTGTTTGCTTTATAGACATGCACTACAGACTCATATGTGGAATCTCAGAAGTCCTATGTGTTTGTTTATATTTTCATAGGAAAAGATGGGTTGCTTTTATAGATTTGAAAGTGAAGAGTCCCTTGAAGATTTTTATTTAATGTCTGCTTGTTTCTGAAGCCGTAAGCTGAGCACAGTAAACAAGGGGTCTCCCCATCTATAGTGATTTAGTTCTCTTTGAGTTGCAAGCCTGCTCCACTCTTGATGTGCAAATGTATTAATTAAAGGCTCATGCTGATGAGTTGCACTGCTTATTGCCGTCCCACAGAATAAATAACATTGGAAAACATTGAAAAACTTGTTTAAAGATGTTTAGTTTTTGATCCAGTTTTCCAGATGGTGAGTCCAAATTCAAGCAGACATTTTGACTTCTGGGTGCATTTATGTGCTAGTGCACTGCACTGCAGGATATGATGTTATTTTATGTATTAAACATTGTAGGCTGTCTTTCTGGGTTCATGTTAATGAAGTCTCCTGTATTGCAAAGCTTTTTATCTGTGGATGTAAGAAACTTCATTTGTCCTTCTATAATTGATCGGCTGAGGAGGTGGATTAGAAGGGGAGGGATTTTTTATTGTTTGCAGAGGAACAACGCTGAGTCTCTGTGCAGATCTGTCTGTACTTGAATTCATAGAGTTGCTGATCTAATGCTTCAGCGGCTAACAGAAAGAGAGCCATGCCTGAATACCGCCATCTTCAGAATCAGTGTAACTGACTAAAAAGTAATGGAGAGCTCTTCCTCACCTTGACATTGTTTGAGTGTTCTCCAACCTTCTGATTTATTGAGTTTTGGTTGTTACCTGACTGGGAAATGGCACTACATTTCATAACCACCAAAGACAACTTTTTAAAATTTATGTCCATTTTTCCAAATGTTGTCTTTTTTTTAAATAAAGATGAACGTTGTTTTAGCAATGAAGCTACAATAGTTATTTTGTGAATATTGTCGTTTCCTGACAATAAGTGAACAATATTTTTTCACTTATTCAGTGCTATCCTTCAGCAAGAAGACACAGTCCCTGACATGTAAACCTATCTAGTTCTGGGGCCAGTGGCATAAACACAGTCACTATGTTAAGGGTGTTTTCACACCTATGGATCATTTGTTTTGTTCTGAAACAGGGACTAAATTTGTTACAAAGTTGCATTTTCTTTGTGGTTCAGTTCGTTTCGCTTTCACAAGGCAACATTTCAAAGCGTACCAAAATGTTTATGCAAATCACTTGCGAGTACAACTGTCCTCTTATTGGTCTCTCAGCATCATCCATCAAAATAATTGACAAGTTCACCCCATGAGCTTATTGTGGCTTTATTTGTAACTGTCGAGACACACGCATTGGGACAGCATTCTTGCACGGAGAAGCGCAATTACACAACATTTTAAGACCAAGAGGCGCTCTTTGGTTTTCAACTACGGTAACTAATGTGCTCACTTACAGAATCAGACACTACTGCTTTTTATATAACACATTTCCCGTTATGATATCGTTTGGTTCGTTAGTCCAATGGGTCGGATTGCTTTCACATCTCAAGCGAATCGCTCCAGAGTACGTTTGAAAGCGTACCAAGACCACCTCTTCAAAGAGGTCTTGGTACGCTTGTTTGGTTCGCTTTTGGTGCGCACCCGAGTGCGATTGCTGCATTCACACCTGCCCAAAGGAACCGCACCAATGGGGGACAACAAACTCTAGTACTAAGTGAGGCAGGTGTGAAAGCACCTTAAAAGTTTATCTCAAACATGGCTTACTAAAACTCTTTTGCTAATAAAGCTGGGATGTCTTGATCATTCAAAAAATGCACTGCCCTGCCAAACAAAATCCTGTTTGGATTTAAATAGCCAAATACTTAAGAGTCTATGATTGGATCATTATAGCATGTTATATGTTTGGCAACAGTTCTTCTAACCCTAATTGATGTTTCATTTCTACAACAACCATGTAGGAAGACGCATCATGGCCATATTCCAGGATGACAATGTCAAGATTCATCAGGCTCAAATTGTGAAAGAATGGTTGGGAGGGAGCATGAAGAATCATTTTCACACATGAATTGGCACCTCTGAGTCCAGACCTTAAATTCATTGAAAGTCTTTGGGATGTGCTGTAGGAGACTTTACATATTGTCAATACAAGATCTTGACCAAAAATTGATGCACCTCTTGATGGAAATAACATCACAACATTTATTTCCATCAAGCGATGCATCAATTTTTGGTCAAGATCTTGCATTGACAATGCAAAAGGTGAGCGCACTGTAAAGTCTCCTCCAGAGAAGGAAACGAAAAGAAAGAAATTTTCAAGAAATGAAAAGCTACACACTCCATCAATTAGAGTTAAAAGAACTGTTCCCAAACATATAACATGCTAGAAACATAATAATCACTGTAAAAATGATCCAGTCATAGACTCTTTAGTATTTGCCTATTTAAGTCCAAACAGCGACTTTTTTTGGCCGGGCAGTGTATATCTTTGGCTGAGCCAGGCAAAGTGATCTCAAAAGCCAGTGTGGGAGCTACTCCATAATGTCCAACTACCAGACCCCCCAGCGTTTAGCATTGAACTAGGGGGATGGGAATGACTAAGCCAGTCAGTCAGCATATGGCTGTGAGCTGACTAATAATCTGGGCTTATTTACCAGTCCTGTACACAGCCAGAGGTCGGGAAGAGATCCGAAGGAGAGGAACAACTGACTCTACCAGTGCTGCCCATGGGACGGGGTCGGCTCCAATGGCTGAGCAGACCAAACGGGATGCCAGGCCATGCATCTACCTCACCGCGCTCATTGAGCTCTGCCTCTGTGAGCACTCGCCGGTCGAGTTCCTCTGTTCGTTCCTTACCATGTGCTGGTTCTGGCCAGACTGTGTCAAGGAAGGCAAGGACATCTTCCTCAACTCGACTCTTCTCACTCTACATCGGCTGCTTCAGAACAAGCTGGCCCGACTGCTAGAGGAGATTGCTGCCTGCGTGGCCTGCCAGAAGGTTGCTGAAGGACCGGTTTTCATGGTATCAAATGCTATTGTGTTTATATGAGGGGGGATTGACGTCTATTCAATGTCTACCAAATCATTTTGTCATTAACGTGGATATAGTTTTTTAACAGCGTTGATTGCATTGGCGTTCCTATCCGAGGAATCATAGAAACAGCTATTCTAGTTGTAATTTAGCACATTATTCAACTGTGATAATTCAATAGTTGTCATAATCACAATGGTATATTGGCTTTTCTGAACCACTTGGGCAAAGCTTAGATTTGCTTTTGACACAGTGGGCTTCATTATTAAAGCTTGCTTAAAAAACTGAATGGCTGCTGAAGAATAATAACAGTCTAAAATGTGCACTAGAGCATATAAGTGCAAGTGCCGTTTAGATTGCATGGCTATCCACTTTGATTTATGTGTGTGTGTCTTTATTTATCGGGCTTTAAAAAGAAGATGGCTACATGGCACAATTGCTGTAACCTCAGGGATGAATCACAGCCTGTCAGAGCTCTACTATGCTGTGACAGGACATTTTCCTCTGAGCAATGGCCAATGCTTTCTCCAGGGACACAACATCCTCTTGGCTTCCCATATTTTTATTTTATTTTGTTGTATGAGCAGCACCCTATGCAAGCTCTTGGTGTTAGTTGGAAATGTCTCGGCTTTCAGAAATTAACACAATAAAATGAGTATGTTTGACTTTAAGTACTGCAAGAGTTACTAGCTGTTTGTTGGTGGTGACTTGTTGAGGAGGGGAGTTAGCATTAGTTAACACCTTGCCCACAGAATATGCCAAATGAGGATAATCCTTTTCTTGGCAGACGTACAAGAGCAATAATCCTTCTGCCTCCCACAGTCTCTATCCTGCGACCTTAGAGAAGTCACCACTATTTGTTATTTGTTACTGCTTCATTCAGCTAATAAAGTGGCAGAAGTTTGAACTTTAAAAATGCTGTTTAAAAACAACCCAAGTTGGGTTGAAAATGGACAAACCCAGCTATTGGGTTGGTTTAGCCCAGTGTCTGGGTTAAATGTTTGCCTAACCTGCTGGGTAGTTTTATTTAACCCAACTATTGTTTAAAAATTACTATATGGCTGGCTTAAAATTGGAAATCAGACATAATTACTAGAGGCAACAGTAATAATCAAACAGTGAACATAATAAGTAATTAATAAATGGATATTGTTTCTTTATTATTCACTTAACTTATTAATAAATGTTTATTTATAAAACATATTGATAAATGTTAATGTCCAGCATACTTTGGGTTCATTTTAAGCAAGCAATAATTTCTAAACAATAGTTGGGTTAAATAAAACTATATAGGGTGCCCAGCAGGTTCGGCAAACATTTAACCCAATTGCTGGGTTTGTCCATTTTCAACCCAACCTGGGTTGTTTTTAACCCAGCATTTTTTAGAATGTAGAATTTCCTTTTGTTACATATTCAAGTCTGTTTGGGTTGTGTCAGTTTATTGAGTCTAATAGTATGTTGCGCAGCTCTGAAAATGCCCTTGTGGAGAACTAGACTGGCCACATTGAGCTCTCTTTCGTGCTTGAACTGACAAAAACACATAAAATTATGCTAAAATGCCCACTTTGTCAAGTATCCTCATAAGAACAGTCTTTAATGAGTTAAATAAAGTCTTAAATGACTGTAAAGAGTTATGAGGACGTGTGTCAGATCCATGTCATGTTCGTCAGATCTTAAAGTGACAGCAGCCTAATAAACCTGCTGCAGTAATGTCTGTCTTTATTAATCATTGTTAATCAAAGAACAAAAGACAAAGAGAAAATCACTCACTGCTCTTGATTGAATACTTTTTGTAGCTTTAATAACAATTAATCTATATTTAATTCATAATTTCTGCAGTGAAGACTGTGAAGTGTTTGATAAGTTTATTCAGTTTCTGTATATTTCCTACCTGTTAGATCAAATATTTCTTTGTCTTTGTTGTTTATATATAAATTTGGAGATTAAATGCAGAATTATTACAATATAAATATACATTAAAACTTTAATGTTTGGTGTGATTAAAGGTGCAAGACAGAATACAAACCGACATGGCTTAATTTATGGGCTCACCACATTTGCTATGAATCCAACATATTCGCGTATTGGCTACGTAAAATATTTGGTTGCTAACTGGGTTTGCTGCATGACATTGACTTTGTTGTCTGTGTCACTTTACCTCTTGCTCGAGGCTTGTATCTGAGCCGTTTGCCGAATATGTTAGGAACAGCAAGGGAATTTCCTAAGGGCAAAAAAAACATACTTATTAATAAAATACTATTTCATGGCTAGGCTGGTAAGAAATGTTGATTATATTATTAGATTTTCTCAATTCACACCATTGACAGAAGTGGGGAAAGGTTTGTTTTGAACTTTAGATCGAAGGATCTGACTGGCAAGTGTTTGTGCTGTTGAGATCCTGCCAGGTTTTAGTGTTACACGGCCTGTATGTGAAATAAACAACTCTCTGAGAGGCCACGGGCATCATATTGGTTCATTTTGTCTGCTGCGCAGAACCAGGCCACATGTAATTTTGTATGTTTTGACATTAATACTTCTAAGAATATGATATTTGCCTGGGAGCTGTGTGATAACCCAGAGGCAAAATGAGGAGAGTTCGGGCTCTGTGTTTATGGAAAATTTCAGACTATTTTGAGACCACTTTAAAAGCAGATTATATTTTAAAAGAATAAAATAAAATGGTTGTTTTTTTCTTTCTCCTCTGTGACTGTGTGGTTCTGGTTAATATTTTCAGACAATTCTCCTTTCAGCATTCATGGTAATGTTAGCCTTAGTGTTCACAGGCCATCCAGAAACGTTTCCATTGTGTTGATGTTATTGAAAGGCCAGGCCACTGGTAGTGTTTGCAAACTGTCTGAGCACTTCATTATGCTCTCTGGAAACTGCAGCGGGGTCATATTAGCCAGCAATTGATATGCAGATTTCAGTGGACAGCAGCAGTTTCAGTCTAGCTCGTACGTGTGCAAAACCTGCTAGTGATCGATTTTTAGAAAGCACTCTAAGCTTAAAAAAGAAAACTAGCCTAAGGCTCAGAACTTTTGGAAATGCTTGATTGTTTATTAGCAGTTGGAGGAAGGAGACATGTCTTGAGTTAACGTGGAGCAAGTGTTTGAGTGTGACACAACCAGAGCTGAAGAGTAACTCAGCAACCATGCCAACTTTCAGGGTGGGCAAGATTAGAAGGAAAAGCTGTTCTCTGGCCAGAAGGACAAAGTACCAGGCTATAGCTGCCTGGAGGATCCTTTATAGGCTGCTTTTCATGGTGAGTGTATTTATGGGTCAGAACATGAGGATGGAGAGACAAAGCATCTCAAAGGTGTCTCTATTGACCACTTGACTGCATTTCTTTTAGGGCGGATCAATCTTGAAATACTGATATTGGTGTTTGAGAGGATTGATCCTCACATTAAAAATAGCAGGATCAATATTTTTAAATATTCATGGGGTTATTTATAGTAATTATTTCATTGTTTATTTAGCAAGTAAAGTAAAGTCAGTAAATTGTGTGTTATATTAGATTGGGCTTATTTCATGTTAATAATGCCTTATTAATGTTTGATACAAATGCATTTCCGGGCAGATGGAACACCTTACAGCGTAAACAAGCAAATAATAATGCTGTAATACATTTGTATTTCTATATTATGATATTTGTTTATTTAAAAACTGTATTTCTATATTATGATATTTGTTTATTTAAAAACTTTTGAATAATTTATGCATTTTTAATCATTGTTTCAAAAATAAAACAATAAATAATAATTAGTACCATAAAACACATATTTCACGTAGCTGTTATTCGTTGCCACTAACTATTTTCTGGCTTATATTATAAATATTATTAAAATTCACTTTCTTTTGAGCCCTCTGTAAACACTGCAGGTGTGATGATGGTCGCAGACAGGGATGTACACAAAGAGTTGGCCCTTTAAGCCCTGGGTATACTTCGTTTTTTACGCGTACGCTAGTGTATGCGCACAGTCGAACGCACAGCCTTGGAAAGTATACTTCATTCGACTCATACGCGTATACAGACGTTCGACGCATGTGCAGTTTTGAGCAATCTCTCTCCACGAGTTACAACCCGTGTGAATATATTTGTGTTCTTTCATGCTGGAGTTGTACAAACGAGGGTACTTTCTAACCTCTTCACACAATCTCTCGTCTATGTAGGCCTCCATTGTCGCTGTAGCTTGCATGCGTTCCGCTCTGTTCTGTTTATGCAGTTTTTCTTCAGCTACCTTGTGAATCGACGCCCCCAGTGGATAAACTAATTACTGCAAAAAAATTAAATGCGCATGTGCGACAAAGTGCGGTGTGTGTACAGTATGCGCGTACTCTTCTGATGACGAAATTCACGTCACACGCACTGTAAGCTGACGCATAAAAAGTGAAGTATACTCGTGAATACATCGAACAAAAAGGCCAGCTCTGGGTCTGTTTTAAATCCTTTGTTGTCACCATCTCTGAAAAGCTAGTCTGATGTTGATATGTGTTTGCTTGTAAACTCTTCTCTGAACAGACTTTCTTTTAACAATGAATGTTTCCTCATATGGTTGCCTTTTTGAGTGATCCAATGTGATGAAGTTACTTATTTTTTCAGTAGAAAAAATCCTTAGCATTGAGACCTGTATGTACTATGTATTTAATTTTTTAGCAAACAATCTTCTATAGAGCACATTTAACACAGTTGAATGCTCACTAAAAACCACTTAACTCGCAGATCATTTGAGTGTGCCAAGTTTATTTCATTTGGACATGTCTGAAAATGGTCATATATAAGTGGATAAGTTGTATATCCATTTCCACCAGTTTGAACTTTTCAGGGAAATGAGCGAATCATAGTTTAGTAGAGGCACTGCCATGATTTTTCGCCTGTACTTTGCAGTTATGCTTTTCAAATTCGTGGTGCTTTAGTAGCTCAATAAGAACCTTGTGAAACCAAGGGATGTCAATGAAGCGCTGCATCCCTCTGAATCTTTATCCGCTGTCGGACTGTGACCCCGTTTACATGCACTTCAGAAAACAGCTTATTCCAGGGTTTTTGCAGAAAGCAGCGCTCTGAAACTCATGTAGACATGAACACCATATTGCTTACGCCGTTAAATGGATTTAAAACGACTATGTTTCCACTGGAGAATGCAGCATACATGTACTGTAAACACAAGCGGCATTCTTACAGATTTTTGTGTTGAGAAGACGGGATACTAGGCACAGGTGGGAAAGGTGGTGCATTTAAATACAAGTGCTTTAGAACCCCTTATTCATGTTTTTCATGTACTGTTGATATTTTTTTGGAAGAAGGATCTGCTTCCACGCCCCCTGCAGCAAATGCATTTGTGACCAGTTGTGCCCTGACCACCTCCAGAAGAGTCTTTGATGATTGGATAGTAATGCATTTTCAAAATGCGTCTTTATTTAGTGTTGTCCATCGCATTCAGATAACATGAAACAGATGGTAATAAGGTCTGAGTGGGGCCAGTTGTGTCATTCGGATCACAAGCTTTCAAAAACGTGCACTGCCAAGCAGTTTTATTCCTCTGCAAACCGTGAGCTGTGAAAATTTTCTGTCAAGGAGGAAAGATTTTCAGACTGAAGCTTTTTGACAGCTGGTGTCACAGCATTGGAGGAGCCGTCATCTGGGGACTTGAGAGGAGGAAAACGAGAACTGAAGCTTTCAACTATGTTATGTCTTGCACTGCTGTCTTTTTCACCTCCACATGGTTCATTTATTTTATCTTAATTAGATATTTAGAACACCTGGCAAGCAAACAGAGACATTTTATGTTACCACTATGTGGTACCGTTCTGTAATACTATATCTATATTTGGAGGTTTGCCCTGTTAACTGGTCAGATTCTCACAATGACTTGGCATGAATTTAAACAGCCAGTTCACACTCGGTGTAAGTGTATGTGTGTATAGTGAAGAGAGCCTCACAGATCATTTTCAGGTGCTTTCGTAAGGCTAACAGGAACCTGTATGGAGTCTTCACAACCTGCAGAGCTTCTCTTAACCTCCTGGAGACTGCAGCAAAACAAACGACACAAGCACTAGCCACAATTACTGTTATCTGTCTGTGCCAGGCTGGGGTTTCCCACCGATTCTCCTGCAGGGCGCTCAATTAATGCGTCAGCATGATGTGTCCTGCCTCCCTCTGCCACTTATTTATGTGTTTGGAGTTTTTATTATATCCCAAAATCTTGGCTGTTTGAAAGTATATCACGTTGTTGGGAAGAGTCAGGTAACTTTTTACTCAAAGGGATAGTTTCACCCAAAAATTCTGTTATAATTTAGATCCCAAGACGGTTTGCATTACCTTCTGTGGAACAGGTATACAGTGAAAGTCAGTGTTAATTTGGACCCATTAGACCACTTCGACTTTTAAAATATCCACTGAAGAAAGATCATCATACTTTAGGATGAGTAAATGATGACAGAATAGTAAAAATCAGTAAAAAATACTAGTACTAGTGTAATGATACATTGTTATATCAAGATATAAAAATGCGACGAGATGTATCATTGATGTAAACAATATGACTCTCGATATGAAGTTAGTTTTATCCAAGACTCAGCTTACTGTACTTATAAAGTATAATTCAGCCAAAAATGTAAATTCTGTCATCATGTTCTCACCCTCATGTCATTTCAAACCTATAAGATTTTTGTTCATCTTCCAAACACAAATGAAGATATTTTTATGAAATCTGAGAGATTTCTGTCCTTCCATTTAAAGTAAATTCCCCTAAAACTTAAAAGATCTAAAAATAGGTCATAAAGGCATCGTAAAAATAATAAATCTAATCCAAATCCAAGTCTTCTGAGGAGACACGATGGCTTTATATGATGAACAGATTTACAACGCACATACTGTAGTAAACATGGACATTCAAATGTACGTGACACACGCAAGAGCGGCATAATTTAACTCACCAAATCGCGTTTTTAGTTTTGGTAGTATGCTGATTCAAAGCATTTATTCTTATCATGTAGGTGTATAATCTGTGCGGATGGCTAGCCTGTAAAAGAGATTCAACGAATGCCTGCATTGAAAGCGATTATACAGCGTTAAAAAAAGGAAAGTTTACAGAGTTTCAATAACTGTACTACATTAAACGACTATATTTAATGTTGAATATAATGTATAATAATTTATTATACATTATATTCATGCAATGGGGCTATTTTGTGGGTCCTGATAATGCCAAATGTCTGAATTTTGATTTTTGCTGGCCTGATTGGCCAGTAAAAAGGGTCTTACATTATTTATATGTATAGTATAATTCTGTATTTTCAGGTTCAGGATCATGAATATTTTTATTCTGCATGGTGTCACCATTGTTTTACTGCTTTAAAGTCCCCCTGTAGTCAATAATTTTATCCCTTAAAACTCATCTTTGATCACCAAAATGACATATTTAAAAGTTTTTTCCTGTGAAAAAAAAAAAATTCTTCATGCCTTAAAATAACTTGAATGTAACTCTACACCCTTGCCTCATTTAGTATACAGGGATCTATGGATATGCTAATTAGCCCCGCCTCCACTCACTCGCACGAGCTCAAGAGATCCACTCGGTCAACTTACTGAGGTAAACGCTGCACAATAGTATCGCTTTTTACAACATCGGATACATAACGGTAATTAATATGATTAGCCTTTTGCTTGACTATGTTATCAAACAGCTAATAATGTGTTGCTAATGTTACACAAACCATGTTCCCATTCGCCATCTCAGAGTCAGACAGCTGTCTTCTAACAATCAGCATCCTTACCAACGCTTTGAACAACTCAGAACGTCGGTGGAGAAAGGCATATAGTTCATCATAACATCTTAATATACGTCATATACCCTTTATATCGCTAAATCTACACGGTTTTTCATATCAACAGAAAAATATACCAGGATATATTCTCTTGAGACTCCTGCTTCAGAGCGGTCATGGTTAATGATATGCTAAAGCCCGCTGGCACGTTGACGTGATTGGTTACACGGTAGTTTGTGACGTCACAGACACCAGCGATTTCAAACCGCGTTTTTGAAACTGTCTTAAGATCACTGCAGTTTTAAACAGAAAATACTCAGCAATGGTGTTGACATATGAATTTAGTTTGTCTTAAAGCATATTAAAAACACCACATAGACATATAAGCAACATTAAAAACTTGATTTTCACCACAGGGGGACTTTAAGAAGTTCTCTCTTAGGTTTCAGCTATCCTAATTCTATTTCATGTTAAAATTCAGTTTTATTGTTCAGTAACACAGTCAATTGTTAATTTACATACATAAGGTTCTATTAAACCTTGAAATATTGTAAATTCTTCATTAAGTTGTATGTACAACAAAGTTATTGAAAATTGTTAATGTTTTGGAAATAAATCTGTTATTTGAATTTGTTTAAATTTTTTTTAATTTGTTCAAAATATTGTTACATATCATATCATGAACCCAGTATCGCGATATGTATCGTATCGTATCGTGAGCTGAGTGTATCGTTACACCCCTAGTCCTAATTAAATTTCTGGTTGTCTCTTATCAACAGAAATTAGAAGAAAGTGTTTACAGGGGCTTTCGCACCGGAGGAACATTATCATAGTTCCTAGAACTATTGGCTGAAGTACCCGGATTTTGCCGTGTTCGCACCGCAGGAACTAGGAACGATTTTAGTTCTAGGAACTCCTTTTGGGGAAACTAAATTAGCTCCTACTTCAGAGTCGGGTCTAAACCAGCTCTATAGGAACTATCAGTGACGTGAGCGTACGTTGATTGGTCAAACGCATGTCAAACACCGGCACCCGGCATTTTTAAAAAGCCGTGTAAACGTATTTACTTCACGAACACGGAAAACAGCGATAACGGCATTTATCTGTTATCTGCAGGGTTGTGTTCTTTTCTCCGACTCGATGATATGTAATACTGAAAGTTGTCATAGGAGATTTCGTCTCTTAGCCCCACTTTTTGCTCTTTCAGTCGCGTAAATTATGTGTTTACATTCCATCTCCGTTATCACGAAACACACGACACACAACAAACACAGCTCTGATCACGGCATCCTCCATCCATCGGTTTTTAACATTTGTAAATGCTGCGCTTAAAGACGCCGCTGTTGGACGCTTCAGAGTTCATATTCCTGGTGCGAATGCAACCAGAAACATGGCCCGGGGGAGAAATTAGTTCCCGGGGAACTATCCTAGTGGCTAGTTCCTATAACTGAGTTCCTAGAACTATTCGGTGCGAAAGCCCCTTACAGAATAGGCCTGTGGTTCTTCAGTGGCACAACTTTTACATCCCCACATTTACATGTCAGATTTACTAATTCTTGATCCCATTCCAAAGTTTGATCCGCATTACCATCAGTTTCATCAGCCAGACAGGAAAATAAATAATTTTCAGTATATTTGAAGATAGTGAAACAATTTCGTAATAGTATGTTGTCTTGCATTTGTTGGCAAAGCTTAGTTGAGCCACTGACACAACTTACCCCAAAGCAGATACCAGATGCTTCATTTGATAATTCATTGCCAAACAATTGGCACGTTTTATAAAGTACATTGGCAATTCATCAACACGTATGATAGATATTTGTAAACCTGGACAAGTTTGCTATGAAAAAAATCTTATTTGACCTGCCCATAAAGAAAAATAACATATTACTGGCTGTATATGCTGCATATGAGGACCCTTTCTAAATATACTGTAGGGTCATGTGACAAAAATTACTCACTGACACATTTTACCCCACTCTGCCTATAATTTGCTCGCTTGCTACTGTGAACATATTTAATTATTATTATTTTTGCTTGTGTGCATACAGTTCATGCTATTTATACGTCACGTCAGTGCAAGATGTGTCCACACTGCATATTTCATGCAACCTACATGCTGAAGCATAGTTTATTTTTCACTGCAGTGTTCCTTAATCTCTGTTTAACTAATTTCTTAGAAGATGTCCCGGGAGCCCCAGTGTTTACTTTGGGTGGTCCTACCACAGCTAAGCTTTCTGTCAGAAGATTGCGGCTGAGCTTACCTATTCCTCTCGCTCTTTCTCTCACGGCACCCTAAACTGACTTTGAAGCCACATGGTCTCTAGAGTGGCCGTGCTGTAATTAGTAAACCGAACTGTAGAAGCAATCTGCTTCTTCCTTGTGAGATCCCATTTTCTCTTTGTGCTCTTCTGTCTGAGTCACCAAACACAAACACACACACTTTGCAGTGTAATGTGCTCTCTGTCTCCTGTATATCGATCAGTTGTTGTAAGGTCTATGGTCAACAGGACTCAAGTTAACGTACATGTTAAGACAGGTCAAAGTGCTGAGTTTATATATTTCTGTAGCAGCAGGATGTGCTCTGTTCAATACGGAGTTTGTCTGGCTGGTTTAAAGCCAGAAAAGGGCTTTGGTGTTGTTTTTGTCCCCTGTGGTCACAGATCTGTCCTTGTCAGCTGTTTTGCTTGTTCACAGCTCTCTGAGAGCTGAAACTGAGATGCTGAAGCCTTTATTTTGAGACATTCATTGTAAGCGATATTGCTGTTTGTATTGATGTACGACCTAAATAAGAACTTGGCTGGAATCCTTACCAGTGTAAATGCTGACAGAGCTGTACACATGAGATGTGACCCTCCAAATCATCTGTGTTTTATTATTCTGAAACCGCTCACAGTGTTTAAGATGATGTGATGCAGCTACAGTCTCTGGGGTGTACATCCAATTATGTAATACTTGCACACACATCATATATGGACCAGTTCTGTCACAATTAATCTTTGCTCATCTGTTTCTTCACAACAGCTAGGAAAAGCTTTCAAATGTATGTTTTCCCAAAATGCACTGACAACAGTGGAGAACTAAAGGACTTTTAGTGTATATTGTACTAAAAACGGTGTTTTCTATTTACGAACAGTCAATTTGTATAGTACAGTGCAGTGTTGTGGACAGTTACTTTTAAAAATAATGCATTACAATATTGCGTTACACCCTAAAAAGTAACTAATTGCGTTGCTTAGTTACTTTTTATGGAAAGTAATGTTACATTACTTTTGCGTTACTTTTTCTCACCTTGGCTGGGCTGTTTGTTTGTTTTCATAAGAACAAAAAAGTTCTTTTTTTGGCAAATGTAAAGGCCCTTTCACACCAAAAGTGAAATGAATAAGCCTCGGGCTGAAGGAAATGCAAATTCATGCCTGTACAGTAGAGGGCACAGCTAAAAACAAACTTTCAGCTGTTCTGCCATTCTGGACTGCAGAAGAACAGGACACAGAAGAAGTAAATGAGTAAATGCATGTTCACATTTAGTCTAGAACTACAATAACCGTCATGTTTACACACAGCACACACAACGCTTCGGCACTTAGGATTCTCTCAACATGGGGACAGGAGAGATGTCAGTCAATAAATTGAAAAAGTAACTCAGATATTTTGTTGTAAATTTAAAAGTAATGCGTTTACTAGTTACTTGAAAAAAAAAAAATCTGATTACGTAACTCGCGTTACTTGTAATGCGTTACCCCCAACATTATTATTTTCAACATTTGCAGGGGCTAGTCTGTGATTTTGTTGGGCGTCTACATGGGCGTCTTGTCTATCAGTACAAAGGGTGTGGGGGAAAGACATTAGCATTAGCTACTTCAGGAAGTTGACAGAAAAGATGCTGCTTTATTTTTTAATGCGCTAAACAGCAAAAGTTAATTGCACAACTTTCCCCCCAGCCCTAATTATAGTATAATTATGTATATAACTGATGGAAGGAATAAATTAAGGTGTTAGCCAAATTAGCCTGAAAACAGCAGGTAATTTTGCCAGTAGGTAAATGCCTTTTGCATTTTCTCTTTCTTTTAAATGCAGAGATGTCGATTCGGAAGACATTTGGGTGTTTATCAAAAACAGACATTTTTCTCATTTTATTTTCTCATGGGCAGAGGGGAAAAAAGCAGGAACATATACAAAATGGAAATGTGTTTTTTATATATTTTTTATTATATTTATATAATATATATTATATAGTTATCCTTCAGCTGCTTTCATTGTGTTGCTCAGGAGCTAATTACCCTCCAGCTCCTCCTCTTGTCCACAGTCAGGATTTAGCCTCTGACATTGCCTAATGTAATTGTCATCAAAAACATGAATGTATTACAGATATAATTAATATTGCTTCAGTTCATAGGGGGATTTTTTGCTGCGCTCCCTGCTCTTATCCATGCAAGGCTGTTCTTACCTAGAACTGAATCCAAACTGAATGCTGTCAATTATCTTTGACGGAAGTGGCCCTGGCAGAAATACCTCTTATATTTTCATTAAACTGAGTTATACCTGGCTGTGGCTTGCATTAAAGGATGTGATATGTCTGTTTTATCTTTAAAATCATTCTAGCTGCATGAATACTATAAGTAAATATAGGCGTATTCTCTCAAAATACATTGGGAAAAAAAAATAAAAATAAAAAAAAAGATTATTGGAGTATGTTTTACAATAAATAAGATACCATTTCAGTTTTTTATTTCATAAATTTGCATTTAATTCAATGTGTTGCCTGCCATTTCTTTGTAAATTACTAGCAATATCTGAGTGAAAATTGTTTCGAAGATCGGAGCCATAGCCGTGTGGTCAAGTGCTCCGACATATTATTGGGGTCGCACTTCACGCCAAGTTTGAGTTCTTCATGCCACCCCCTTTCCCGGTCCAATTCCTCTCTCTCCTCTCTCATGATTTCCTGTTTGTCCTCCTACTGTCTTATTTAAATTAGAAGGCAAAAAAAAAGTAACTAAAAAATTTAGTAAATCCTATATCAATTTGTGTGTGTGTGTGTATGTCCTCTATTGTTTTCCTAAATATTTGATGGATTGGTTGACATTGGTATCTAATTGAATGATCTCAATTGTGTCTCCTGCAGAGTGTGGATACAGTGTGTTCGCTGTACCACTCCTTCCAAGAAGGCTCTGGAGGTCTGATGGAGGGCCAGGAGGAGCACACGGGGCCAGAGGTCCCCATGCTCAGGCCCTGTCCACGTCATATGTCTGCCACAGAGAGACTGCGCAAGGTCATCCAGGAATTAGTGGACACAGAGAAATCCTACGTAAAGGTGAGAACTGATTCTGTAATCCCCTATTAACATAGTTCAAGAGAAAGAAATGAGCTCACGTCGAGTAGAAATCCATGTCTGTACGACACTTTGACTTCATTAAAACTGAACTGCTTAACCAATTTTCCAGAGCTGTGCTGATCTGGATGTCACATTAGTTCAGTTTTAAACCTCAATTTTTAATGATACACCCGTGAGGTGAAAATGGCTGTTTTAGCAAAACACATTTGATGGATAGAGTCCCGACGGACCGCCTATTAATTAACTCCTGCTAGTGAAAAAGAAACGCCTCCCCTCTTATCTGTTTCCTGAATAATACTGAGGCTTGCGTATGATCGTTTATGTGCTGCCTGTTCTACCCTGCTGGTGAATTAAAACTGTTCTGTTGTAATGTGCTCAAATGGTTAATAGGTGTCAGATTATTCCAGGGGTCTGTGATTTGTAGGATGGGGGGGAAGCACCATCCCAGAGTCCTGCGCAGGAGCTATTTGTCTGTGATATGCTGCATCGGCACTGGCGGACTGCTATAAATCAGCCTAATGAGAATATTCAGGTTGATGCACCGACAGTCTGCCGATGCCATAACATGGCCACAGCACATACAGTAGTGCAGGGTTGGGAGCTGTCAGGGCGCAGCTTTGGCTGTTTAAACCTGTCTGCAACAGGAATTTCCCTGATTAATGGCTTTGCTTTAAACCATCACATTTAATTACTTTTGATATGAAATAAAATCTAAGCTTTCAAATTCTGTCAATTTTATAACAAAATTCAAACAAATCTCGTTTTTGACACACTTTAATATTTATATCAGTAGTGAACCGTGACTCTTGAACCTTGACCCTCTCACCCCCTTCCCTCTGGGAAAAAGTAAACTCTATAATACTGCATGTTATCTTTGACAAGAAATGCCACAAGCAAACTGTGAGAGTTATCACCAAAATTAAACAATAAGTAATAAAATGCAAATCATCATTACAAAAAATTGCATCACACAATCTGTGTGTCATTTCAGCAGAATATGGTGACAACTGGCCACAAAACCAACAAAATTTAATGCAAGCGGACGCATCATGACAGCACTCAGACCAAAGCACATAGACACTTCCGCATATGTTGATAATAAATCGCATCATTAGACTGGCAGAGAGCAGCCGATTAAATGTATGTAACAGACCGTATTAAACTTATGATTTGGGAAAAACATGTAACTATTATGCAGAATTACAGTAAATGTGCATGGTCACTAAGTTATTAAATTTACAGACTGAACAGTAATTCTGCAAAATAACTGTTTTCTCAACTAAAGCTTAACATATAACATTGGCAGCGGCGGACAGAATAAAATCAGTGATGTAACATATTCGATTTTAAATAACTTGCCCAAATAGCAAACAATTCTAGTCGTAAAGCTTTAGCTTCTTGACTGATGCTGTCATTATCCATATCTATCTCTTATAATGCTTTCAAAAGCTTTGACTTTCTGCACAAAATTAAGCTTAACTCCAGCTTTTCTTTAAAAGTTAATCTCGAAAACACCGTGGATAATAAATTAAATAAAATGTTACTGTTTTATCAGCTGTTTTTTTTTTTTTTTCCTGATCAAGTTCCCCACAGTGGGCGGAACGCATCATAAACCTACTGATAACAAGTCCCACCCATTAAAAGACACAATATGATTGGTCAATTTTCCTGTTAATTGAAATTCGTCTCGCATTGATTTGCTATGGCTTGGCCCTCTGTAATTTCACAGCTGGACCACCAATCAGAGCTGAAAGTGGAAACGGACGTCAACACAACACAACTCAAACTGAATAGGCAGATTTGAAGGGTTTATTTCCTCAAAAAGATTTAGATGTTTAGTGTCAAATTATAAATTCCTAAAATAGACTTTTTACTAAAAAAGTTAAACCCTTATTTAAAAGTTTGTAAAAATTATTTTTTATAATAGTTTAGGCCTCTGAGGGCCTAGAGGGCCCTGACGGTTCCACACTGACTTATATCATTAAAAAGCTGATAGAAAAGCTTCATTATGTGCATTTTAAATATCTAGTTCAGTCATGAAACTCTAGAGGGCGCTGACTGATAGGTCCTTTACATGCAATCTGCAAGCAATCACATCATTACCGCATGGCACAAGCTGATTGGCCTCTGCTGATCCTGCAGCCAATGAGATTGCAGGCTAGTACTGCAGTGTTTCTATCAGAGTTCGTCTGAACCCCTCCACCTCCCCCAGCTCCACCTGCCTAGATATGCTATGGGATTTATGTATGTGTATTTATGCAGCAGCTGCAGCATATCTTATGTGCTCACAGCAGTGTGTCTGTGTATCTATTAGCAGTAGCAAGTCCGTTGCAAGTCCAGCAGCAATAATCAGCAGCAGCAGCATAGCAGATCTAATCCGCCAAGACCAAATACATTAACATTTTTTTGAAAGTTTGACCATCATACAATGAAAGTTTATCATTTGAACATGCTTTAGGTCCTGTCAGTTTAAACCAGGGGTGGGCAAACTTGGTCCTGGAGGGCCACTGTCCTGCAGAGTTTAGCTGCAACCCTGATAAAACTCACCTGCGTGTAATCCTGAAGACCTTGATTAGCTGGTTCAGGTGTGTTTGATTAGGGTTGGAGCAAAACTCTGCAGGGACAGCGGCCCTCCAGGGCCGAGTTTGCCCACCCCTGGTTTAAACATTCAAGGGATTTTAAACCATTTGAGCGCACGAAGACGCGAAAGTCAATTCAATTCTGAACGTGCGGCTGCTTTCTGCGCACACACACACACAGAGAGAGCCGCACAGATGCACGTGAACACCGTATGCTGTTCTCTTCCACGTCTATTTGTGGCTGAACGGACACGTACAAAAAAAAAGGTCAAAATGCACATAAAAGATCGACTATCCTCGTAAACACAATTGATTATGGCTTAGGTGAACGAATCAATTGAGAAAGAAAACCGGATGTGTAACAGTGTTTTGGATCCGCGCCACGCATTTGGTCTTAAAGTAACAGAAGCCCCTGCTGCTTTCTGCGTCATGAATGTTAATCAAACAACAAAAGACAAAGAGAAAAATCACTTTTGTAGTTTTAACAAAGATTAATTATGTTTAATTTATACAGCAAGACTATACAGTGTTATTTTAGATTTGATTATTCAGTTTCTGTATCTGAATACTGTTAGACTTACCTGGAAAATATAAAGCTCTATTTCATTTGTATCTTTGTTCTATTATATTTATCTATGCTTGTAATTTGTTCATTATTTTCTATGCGTATTCACTCACCTACAAAATCACCTAGAATGATTCATTCTTTACAAATAGAGCTATTCAAGTCATCTGGTGAATTTTTTTCATATCGCAATATATATCGCAGAAAAACAAAATATCGCAATGTCAGTTTTTTTCAATATCGTGCAGCCCTAGTAAACAGCAAGTAAAGAAATCACATGTTTTAGATCTGTGTATTTAAGTGACATCAGTGTAATATACAGCACTTACTGCATGCTGTTAATATGAACCAAACAACAAAAGAAAAACAGAAAATCACTTACTGCTCTTGATTGAATAACTTTAGTAGCTTTAATAAGAATACATTTCTTTCTTGAATGCTGTTGTTAAATGTTCGAACTGTGTACAGCTCACTGAGGGCGGGGTCTATGCTAATAGGGCAGAATCTGTCAGCAGTCGTAGGCGGGGCCTGTGCAGTGTGACATCACATATGCTACAGTCTGCAAACAGCTTGTTCTGAGACACTGCTCATGATTATGGGGATTAAAAAAAGTGGGTGGATTTTTACCATTGTAGGGTGGTTGTGTACAAACACCATGTAAAAGTGAATTTTGCATAATAGGTCCTCTTTAAACGATTTTAATGCACAACGTGGAGGCAAAGCAAAGTGGTTGCCTCCGTGGAGTGCGTTCAAACTGTTTAATGCACAGCTAGCTGTGGATTATCTCGCTTATACAATGGTCATTTACCAGCATTGACAAGTTAAAGCTGTTATTAATGTTTGCAGCACAATATTTGACTGGAAGGGTAAAAATGACTTAATTTTCATCAGCTATGACTCTTTAGATCTAGCATTCTGTCCGCTTAACTCAAACACAGAGATATAGTGCGGTAAGATTACATTTATTTCAGTGAATTAGTCGAGAGAGAGAGAGAGGTGTGTGTGTGCGTGTGAATTACCTGTGTCTGTGCAGAGTTTCTCTACTAGCAATGAAGCTGTGAGTTTAATTACTTAAAAACCAGCGAAGCTACAACCTCCTTGCTGAGTAATATAATGTAGCGAATCAGTCGCGGAGCTAATTTATTAATAAAAGTCACAGGGCACCGATAATAAGTTTTTGTGCTCCAGAATGTCTCCGATCTCTATGTGCAAGTGGTGTGTGTGTGTGTGTGTGTGTGTGCGAAGCAGTGCATTAATACAGAACTGTGAATGTGATTTAACTGACTTGGGACAACTTGTGCATTAAACGGTTTAATGCATACCTTCCAGCCAATCAGAATTGAGTATTCAGACAGACCATGGAATAAATGTAATTAATTATTTATTAAATAAACATTATTTATGGTTTCATTTTTCAGCTAAAAAATATTACCCAAATACAACTGGATTATACCATGTGGTAAAAAACAATTCTGAAGATGTGAAAAGCTAATTCAAAGAGTGCTCAGTATGTGTTTTTCTCCTCTGTTTCTTCTATACAGGACCTTAACTGCCTGTTTGAAATTTACCTGAAGCCCCTACAAAAGGAGACCTTTCTCAGCCAAGACGAGGTAAAGCTGAACACATACTGGAGCTGGATTCAAGGGCTCAGTGTTGGATTAAGTTGTCACAGATAACACAGTGATAAATCGTGGCTCATTTGCCATAAGCTTGCATGTCCCCACTTTCCCTTCTGCTGTGACTGATGCCAAAGACTCACATGTTTAACTTGCCAGTTTCCAGACTGACGCCCAGTGAACTGGATATGACCCTGACATGTCTCAGGATGTCCCTGAGGAAAGATCAGTCAATATGTGCTGAGAAGTGGGCCATATTAAAGCCCCGTTAATGGACGCTGGAGCATGGCCTCGCACAAATTAGACAAGGACTAAACATAAAGTGACTTTAGCGCTGGTTCTTAAGTTACTAGTGACAATGTGGGCGGCAATAACAATTTAGAAAGAGGCCTGTGCTAGAAAGTCTGCTAGCGCAGCTGAAACAAAATCTGCAGATTTAAATGGAGTCCATTTTCTGTGAAGTACTAAATTGTACCCTGTTATGTAATATTCGCTTTTATATTAAATATTTTTGTTAAGATAGCCTTCCACACTGAAAACTCTTGCTTGCATGCTGTTTTTAATGAATGTTTTTCATATTTGAAAGTTCTGTTTAATGGTTGTGGGTTTTCTTTCCCCAGATGGAAAGTCTTTTTGGCAGCCTTCCAGAGATGCTGGACTTCCAGAAAGTTTTCCTGCAGACCCTGGAGGAGAAGATTAGTTCCTCCCCCAACTTCAACACGCTCGAGACCCCTGTGCAATTCAAGGTGGACATGCCAAATGCATTCATTGCAAACATGGCTTTCATTCATACTCTTATCTGTAATATAGGAGACCAGTGGTGTGCGGTGGTGTTTTAAAATGAGGAGGCAAAGTTTTTTTATATAGGCTACTGTATATCAAATATAAATGGATGTCCGTTATTCTAAATTTCCTGATTAAATAAATACTAGATAAAAAGAGAGAGACTAAATACAATTCTATTTTGTATTTTTTGCAATAACCAATGTTTTATTTATAAAGCCAAGTAGGCCTATAAATTTCATCAACAGTGTTTTTACGCATTTTTACATTTATTCCAAAATAATAACTAAAGGCAGTAACAATTCAAACAGTATATATTATTTCAGCTTTTCTTTTTAATAGTCAACTTATTTTCAGCAGTCATCAAGCTTGTACACATTGGTTACAGACACAGAAATGTACCTTTAATTTCTCAAAGCTGATTCTCACTAAAACCCCCCACAGTCATCAAGTTTTCAGACCATTTCAGGTTTGATTTTGACGTGACAAAGCGGTAACAGTTGTTTACTTTTCAGTTAGTCTTCCCATTAACACCATTACTGTCTTCATTCAGACCGATGAGAACGCACACAAAAAAAGGGGGCGGGAATTATTGCGTCAACCAATCATATCCAATCATAACTGATCATATCCAATCATAGCACGATGGAGGCATTGCCTCCCCTCATGTGACTTTACCACATTCATTCTCAGTTACCCCCCACTAAACCCAGCGCATGCATTGGGGGTCTGTTTTAAAGGGTTAGTTCACCCAAAAATGAAAATAATGTCATTAATTACTCACCCTCATGCCGTTCCACACCCGTAAGACCTTCGTTCATCTTCAGAACACAAATTAAGATATTTTTGTTGAAATCCGATGGCTCAGTGAGGCCTATGAGAGGCCATTCAAGACATATTTCAAACTTTACTCGCGCACACACTATCAAACTCTCTCTCATACTCTACTATAATGTCTCTCACACACTGTCAAAGCTTTCACACACACTATCAAACTCTCTCACGCACACTACTATACTGTCTCTCACACACTACCAAACTCATTCACACGCACTATCAAACTCTCTCGCGCACACTATCAGACTGTCTCTCACACACTACCAAACTCATTCACACGCACTATCAAACTCTCTCGCGCACACTATCAGACTCTTTCGTGAGAAATACCAATTCATTTACGGTCTGTAACTTCGGATAGTTTTCTCGTTTTTGTCTTCAAAACAGAAAAACTAAGAAACTGTTCATTTATCACATATTGTCATGTGGGTTTTTTTCATATTTTTATTTTCGTTTTCATCACACTTTGTTCTAATTCGCCAAATGGAAACACAAAACCAACATGAATAAACAGCTTGAATTTTCGATCTCTACATGGGCGGGAAATAAACGCACTGTGAAATATTAGTTTATCTCATAAATATTAATTTACTTAGCATCTTCACACACAGCCTTAGCCTACATATTTGGCACACTGCCTGTTTTATTTAACTGACCAACTATCAAAGTCTGTGTGGCAAAGCTTTAATTAACCATTATTTTACTACAAATAAAACCAAAAAAAAAAAAAAAAAAACACAAATTAACCATGGTTTTGCTACACTAACTATAGTCATGGTATTTGTAGTAAAACTGGTTATAAATGGTAATCAATCCGCCAAAAAAACATGGTTAGGATACACTTTTACACAAAAGAAGGCTCTTTCTGTGTGTACAGTTTGTGTATTTGTGTGTACTACTGCTGCAAGAAACCAAGGAATGAAACCGCGCAGTTCCCATAACACACAATAACGGAGACTATTATGATGTGATCATCCCAGTGTTTAACCAGAAGCCCCGTCGTCTCAGAGAAATATTGCAGAAGGACATGCAAAGGCAAGTACAAACATTTATAGTATATCGTTATGATTCTAATTCATATCGCTGCTGTCCTTCAGAAACATCGTATCTCCAAATTTCATATTTTTTTTCTATTTATTTATTTATTTATTTATTCATTCATTTTATTTTCATAAATCTTAGTGGTCATCCTTTACGTCTCTCTGTGGGTTTTGAAATATCTAACCAGTGAAATAAAGAACTGTTTGAGGTAAATAAAGAACTGTTTGAATAAGTACAGCGCTTTTTTTTTCTTTACTCAACGCTATAAATAAAAACTAATGTTGTATGTGTTTGAGGAGCGGAGAAGAGTGTCTTGGTGTAGCATTTGTCATCGAGTCAGCCAAATTGGCCCACCCTGTTTTTATGAAGGCCCACTCGTTTGAACATTTCTGGCCTCGCCCCTGGTTTGATGAGAAAGAGATGGAAATGTAGTTGCATCGAACGCCGTACAACTGTAGCAGCGCGCGAAACTGAGGAATAGAACTGATGACGGCACGGTTTGATGTTGACCAATCAGTGGAAAGGGGCGTTTATTTCCCGCTATTCATGTTGGTTTTGTGTTTCCATTTGGCGAATTAGAACAAAGTGTGATGAAAACGAAAATAAAAATATGAAAAAAACCCACATGACAGAATATGTGATAAATGAACAGTTTCTGTTTTGAAGACAAAAAAGAGAAAACTATCCGAAGGTACAGACCGTGAGTGAATTGGTATTTCTCACGAAAGAGTCTGATAGTGTGCGCGAGAGTTTGGTAGTGTGTGCGAATGAGTTTGGTAGTGTGCACGAGAGAGTTTGGTAGTGTGCGCGAGAGAGTTTGGTAGTGTCCGCAAATTAATTTGGTAGTGTGCGCGAGAGAGTTTGATAGTGTGTGCGAATGAGTTTGATAGTGTGTGCGAGAGAGTTTGATAGTGCGTGTGAAAGCTTTGATAGTATATGAGAGAAAGTTTAATAGTGTGTGTGAAAGATTTGATAGTGTGTGAGAGACGTTATAGTAGCGTATGAGAGAGAGTTTGATAGTTTGTGTGAATACTTTGATAGTGTGTGCGCGAGTAAGTTTGAAATATGTCTTGAATGGCCTCTCATAGAGGCCTGCATAGCCAGCAATGACATTTCCTCTCCCAAGATCCATAAATGTACTAAAAACATATTTTAATCAGTTCATGTGGTTCAATATTAATATTATAAAGCGACGAGAATATTTTTGGTGCGCCAAAAAAACAAAATAACGATTTATACAGTGATGGCCGATTTCAAAACACTGCTTCAGGAAGCTTCGGAGTGTTATGAATCTTTTGTGTCGAATCAGCGGTTCGGAGCGCCAAAGTCATGTGATTTCAGCAGTTTGGCGGTTTGACACGCGATCCGAATCATGATTCGACACAAAAGATTCATAACACTCCAAAGCTTCATGAAGCAGTGTTTTGAAAGACTTTTACACTTTTTAATGTCACATTTTATAATATTTGCATTGTTTTTTGTAATATCGATTCTTTTCTCATCCAGTGTTTTTGAGGAGGCACTGCCTCCCTTGCCTCCTCGGAGGAAACGCCCCTGTATGAGACATAGACAGCATTTTAGAGAGAGCTCTCAGTTTTGCGAACAATTTTTTTTATACGTAAAAGGAAAAGATCACCTAAAAATTTAAATTATGACATTTACTCTTTCATGGAACATAAGGATGTATTTATTTAGTGAAACGTGAAAAGTTTGAATGTGCAAATGCAAATGAGGGAAAGATTTTCAATTAAAAAGCTTGGTACAACTTTGTATATAGCGCATGAGTCATATGGGCTTTGTTTATTGTTTTTAATGAATTTTCATCAGTTTTGGAGCCCTGTATGGTTTCATTATGCTAAAGAGCAGCTCGAGCATATTCACTGCAAAATATCTCCTTTTGTGCTTCATGGAAGAAAATCAAAGAGGTTTGGAATGACATGTGGGGTGGCTAAGATTAAATGGTTCATTTTTGTTTGAACTGTTCCTTGAAGTGATTCTGACTCAAGCGAAAGACTTGTGTCATACCTGCTTCTCAACTCATGAAGCATCATTGCTGTCTTTCTTTCTTTCCTTACCTAGAAGCTGCTCTTCTCACTCGGTGGTTCGTTTCTGTATTATGCAGAGCACTTCAAACTTTACAGCGGCTTTTGCGCCAACCACATTAAAGTGCAGAAGGTTCTGGAACGAGGTACGGCACTGCACATTACCCCTTCACATCTGGGAGCAAGAAAATACAATAGATTATTTCTATTAAATATAGAATCATTTAAGCGATTTAATGTCTTGCATTCTGTGTGGGTCCTGTTTTATGCTGGCAATGTCACAACACCAAGAGCCGTTGTTGGTTTATCTTTTCATCATAATCTACCGAGTATTAATGATTTGCGACTATAAATGTTGAACTTAATTTATGCGTGCAACATTAGCCTTGTTTTCCATCTTGGGCAGCCTGCCCAGTAACAAATGAATGAGAAGCTGCCCTGCCCACAGTCAAAGTGGAAAACTGTACCTCGTCCTCCTTTTTAATTCATCCCATTACAAGATGAGAGCAATCCTCAGAGCAGCCACAGAAATTGCACTGTAATGGCTATAAAAAAAACAACACGCTCTGTTTAACCACTGCAGGGTGAGGACATGAAGCGCAGCGCTTGCACTGCAGACGCAACAACAGGAGTGTGCGTAGCTGTCTGTCAGCGGTGCTTGTAATTATACATTCTCACACACTGCTTCTGTTGTGCCAAGGTTTCCGTTCGCAAAGCGAAAACGACTTTTTTGTGTCGGCGTGTTAATTGCCTGCCAATTGCTCCCTGAAGTGTCAATCCATCTGGGGCGAGGAGTGCCTCAATTACTGCTCTAATAGCTCCTCTTGATTTGAACGACAGTGCGGGTGATACATTTATCATTCTGCGTGCTGTAGAGGTGGTGGTGTTGAACTCCCCTCACAAACTCCTGCCAAGACATGTCACAAGGCTTCATGTCATACAAAATCTAGCTCCTCCATACTCACCTTGGTGTTGTTCATTGTCTGCAGTGTTGCGTTTATACTGCAGTGTTTCTAACGAGGTGTCAGACAGCCTGTGCTGCCTCCTTGTGGATGGGTTTTGTGCCCTGTGTGCATTGCCTAAAGCCACTTTACCTGCAGTGGCCATCAAGAAAACACTATTTCTAGCTCAGTGGGTGGCACTAATTTATGATTTGTCTTTTCTCTCCAGCCAAAACAGATCGATCCTTTAAGGAGTTCCTCGATGCAAAGAATCCAACCAAGCAGCACTCAACCACACTGGAGTCCTACCTGATCAAGCCGGTGCAAAGAGTGCTGAAGTACCCCCTGCTGCTCCGCGAGCTGGTGTCTCTCACGGACACGGACAGTGAGGAACACTACCACCTCACAGGTACATCACACGCACAGACGGAGGCAGCTTTTGCGTAGTCTGGTTGCGTTTTTGTGGGTGGGTTGTTGAGAATTAAAGGGTTAGTTCATCCAAAATGAAAATTCTTTATTCATTAATCATTAATTACTCACCGTCATGTCGTTCCACACCTGTAAGACCTTCGTTCATCTTCAGAACATGAAGATCTTTTTGATGAAATCTTTCTGTTCCTCCATAGACAGCAATGCAACTGACACTTTGACACTTCAAAAAGGTCATCTCTTTCAAGAGATCATATAACTAATCCATATGAATCGGACGGTTTAGTCCAAATTTTCTGTAGAGACTCAAACAATAAACAGATTTAATTCAGGCTTTTAAGCATTTAAACATTGATCAGCGAACATAAACAGAAGCTCAACCAAACCTGCTTGATGCGTGAGAACAAACCTCTTGCTGAAGCTCAAATGTGATGTGTAACACACGAGAATGAACCTCATTGGTTCTTGCGGAAGCTCAAACGTGCTGCGTAACACGAGAATGAACCTCATTGGTTCTTGAGGAAGCTCAAACGTGCTGCATAACACGAGAATGAACCTCATTGGTTCTTGCTGAAGCTCAAACGTGCTGCGTAACACGAGAATGAATCTCATTGGTTCTTGCTGAAGCTCAAACGTGCTGCGTAACACGAGAATGAATCTCATTGGTTCTTGCTGAAGCTCAAACGTGCTGCGTAACACGAGAATGAACCTCATTGGTTCTTGAGGAAGCTCAAACGTGCTGCGTAACACGAGAATGAACCTCATTGGTTCTTGAGGAAGCTCAAACGTGCTGCGTAACACGAGAATGAATCTCATTGGTTCTTGAGGAAGCTCAAACATGCTGCGTAACACGAGAATGAACCTCATTGGTTCTTGAGGAAGCTCAAACGTGCTGCGTAACACGAGAATGAACCTCATTGGTTCTTGAGGAAGCTCAAACGTGCTGCGTAACACGAGAATGAACCTCATTGGTTCTTGAGGTAGCTCAAACGTGCTGCTTAACAGGAGAATGAACCTCATTGGTTTTTGAGGAAGCTCAAACGTGCTGCGTAACACGAGAATGAACCTCATTGGTTCTTGAGGAAGCTCAAACGTGCTGCGTAACACGAGAATGAACCTCATTGGTTCTTGAGGAAGCTCAAACGTGCTGCGTAACACGAGAATGAACCTCATTGGTTCTTGAGGTAGCTCAAACGTGCTGCGTAACATGAGAATGAACCTCATTGGTTTTTGAGGAAGCTCAAACGTGCTGCATAACACACAAGACTGAACCTCATTGGTTCTTGTGAAGCTCAAATGTGCTGCGTAACACGAGAATGAACCTCATTGGTTCTCTCACGTCAAGTAAACATGCTTGAGCTTCCGTTTACCACAACTGTGTGATTTGATGAATGTTTATATGTGAATAAAATCCTAAATTCAATCTGTTCATCATATAAAGCGATCGTCTCTTTAATACATTTGGACTAAACCACTCAATTCATATGGATTAGTTTTATGATCTCTTTATGAACTTTTTGAAGTTTCAAAGTGGTAGTTGTGTAGCTGTCATTGGAGGGACAGAAACCTCTCAGATTTCATCAAAAAGATCTTAGTGTTCCGAAGATGAACGAAGGTCTTACGGGTGTGGAACGGCATGAGGGTGAGTAATTAATGACAGAAATTTCATTTTTGGGTGAACTAACCCTTTAAAGAGCGTGTTTTGAGCTGCCCTTTTCATGCTATGAAAGCACGTTGTGATCAGGGACCAGTGTGGAAATTGTTCAAAATAGCTAAATTATTTAAAATAAACAAAAATAATTCTGTTCTGTGAAAGGGTCAGAATGACATGAGGGTAATTCATCAATGTCAGTTGTAATTTTTGGCAAATTCCAGGATTGTTCCCAATAATGTTACCAAGGGAGTTTTGGGGCATTCCGGCTCTGGATTGATGTCAAACTGCAGTCAACATTTCGGTGTGAACTCAGTTTTCTGGAATCAAAGCCCAGTGTGAATGTATCTTTAAACAGTTTTTCTTTTCTTATTACAGAGGCACTTAAGGAAATGGAAAAAGTTGCGAGCCACATCAATGAGATGCAGAAGATCTATGAGGACTATGGTGCAGTATTTGACCAGCTGGTAGCAGAGCAAAGTGGCTCTGAGAAAGAGGTACAGCTGCATAAACAGTCTGAACGCACCAGGGTAATACCCTGATTTAACTCCATATTCAGTTATCATCTGTCTCTCTCTTCCTCTTTTTCTCCCAGGTCACAGAGATTTCTATGGGACAGTTCCTCATGCATTCCTCTGTGATCTGGCTCAACCCGCTCCCGTCGCTGGGCCGTATGAAAAAGGACCCTGAGCTGACTGTTTTTGGTGAGGCTGTGCTCTTTTCCCATGAAACCATTACATTCTTAGTTATATTTTCATGTGCCAAAATAAATGTTTTATACCTTAATATATTAGTAGTTTTTTAACTTTATTTTTAAACAAATGCACAAATCTTCTACTTTCCCATATATTGCCTCAGTTCTGTCGTCATGCACCACTCAGCTTGAACTATCCACAGAGCTTTTTATAGCTTTGTGAAAGTATGTTGGGCTTGTTTTGGCAGCATTTCTGTATCCTCAAAGACAAAGAATTCTGCCGTTTTCTAAAATTAACATATCTGCTTGAGTCTCTGATTTGTCTTATTAGTTTTTAAGAGAGCTGTGATACTGCTGTACAGGGAGAACAACAAAGTGAAAAAGAAGATGGTGAGTCTTGTTTTCACTTCGGGTCTAATTACTTTAGCAGCTCTTTAAAAGGGTCCCTTCATTTTGTCATTTCTTTTTTCATGTATTATCCACCTTATTTTCAGGTAAGAGCGGGCAATTTGTAAATTTAATGTGTCCAGTTACTTTTAGCTGTACAAAAATGCTTGTTATGCTGCTTAATATTGCAAACTGGTATTTCTTACCATATTATTTTAATGTATTACCTTAATTATAAACACACTGGTTTGTAGTGCAAACAGTTTTACAGTTTACTGCACTTTGATATTCTTCTTGTTATTTCCCTGTAGCGGCTAATAAATCGGAAGTCTCACACATTCACAGAAAACACCTTACTTCCGTGTTGAAAAATAAGATGGATACTGTGACAAGTTTAGAAAACAATCCTAAATATAAATATGGGCAGTCATTTGATTAACTCTTGTAAGCTATTAGTTTGCTTAAAATAAAAATTCCCTTTGTCCAAATGGCATTAAACTTTGTAGCGCTGTTAACACTTTGTAGATCTACAAAAAAAGAAAAATACATGGTATCTTTTTTTATGTTAGTGTGGAAAAAAGTTGCACTCAAGCTGTTCTCGAAAATGGATAAAATTAATTCTCAAAATCACAAACAATGAGGAACACACAGACAGAAATGAAGTGGCAACACTTTAAAACATCCACAATGCAAAATGATCACAGTGTGTGTGAGACTATAAAAATTGCTGTTATAATTTGTCGGTTAAAATCAGCCAAAATGCACAATCACCAAAAAAATAAAGTGGTGACACCACGACACATCCAAGATGGAGAACAGTGTGCAGTCTCTCACACACCCACACACACACACAGAGAGAGATGAAAGGACGAGACAATACAATTTAGCACAAACTCCAGTACAAAACTTACTTTAGTACAAAAAAATGCTAAACTTGGACAAACAGTGATTTTTATCGTTTTTATTGTATCATTGTGATTTCATAATATGTAGATATGAATCCAACTGGAAAAAACATGCAAATATGTCTTTTAGTTAGTCAAAAAGCATGTCTCATAGCATTGTAAATAGCAATAGTGGAGCTATAGTCATCTATTGGTGAAAGTGATCATTTTTTACTTTTACTTTTTTCCAACAAATGGCAAAAATCTTACACTAAAATATGGCAAATTATCCATGATATCTCCATGATTGAAAATTTGAAATGGAGCTTTTTTAAAGTGCATTTTGAATTTTACATAAATGCATGTTTTTTGGGGGAGGAAAAACAACCTATTTAAAAAATATTTATTAATTTATTTATATAAATTTAAAACATGCAATAAATCCCCCCCAAAAAAACCTGCACAAATGTAGAGCAAAAACATTAATAAAGTGAGAAAAATTAAAAACATTATTTTGTTACAAAATCACATTTTATTGTCTGGAGACCCCAGCAGCCTTGAGTGTACATTCCAAACAAACCGCTTACAAGGGTTAAGTATTCGTCCTTTTGGATTAAAATGTTTTTGCAGATTTCTTTTCATTAATTGTGTTTGGTGATTTGAAGTTATGGACATTCACATAGTACAGTTTTAATAAAAATATAAATTCCTTCAATGTCATGTGCATGCTTTTGTTTTCCAGCCAACAAGGTCAGCCCATGCAGATCAGGATCCATTCAAGTTTCGTTGGCTCATTCCCCTGTCAGCACTGCAGGTTAGACTGGGCAATACTGCAGGTAAGACACACACACTTGTTTGAGCTCATAGAGACCGTATGATTTAACAGTAATTTCATAATGTACAAATAATCAACCTTGCCTTTTAATGCTGTCTGAAGACACAGACTGCATCTGGGAGCTGATCCACACCAAATCACAAAAAGAGGGCAGGCCGGAGACGGTGTTCCAGCTGTGTAGCAGGTGGGAATTACCTACTTGGTCATTTATAAACTTAGTGTCCCATTTTATTCCATACAGATGTTAACATTTGACATTTTCTTGCAGCACTCCAGAGTGCAAAGTCAACATCATCCGGGTGATGCGTTCCATCCTGCGGGAGAACTTGCGTCGAAACAAGCAAAAAGTTGAGCAGCAGTCGGAGAGAGTCTGTAAAAAGCGTCTTAGTCCCCTTCGGAAAACTCTGCCAGCTTCTGCTAAGCTAGGTCAGTGTGAGCTCCCCTTTACTTACATGTCTGATACTGTGTCTGCACTGGAAGTGGACAACATTGTGTTACATCACAGTGGAAGTGTTGAAGCTGAACATTACAGAACCATCAGGTATAATCTCGAGGCAAGACTTCAAAGGATGTCCGTTGGTAAACAATTACTACATCACAAGCTGCCTCTGAACTTCAGAACTTATTAAAATATATAACAAAGGTCATAGCAATCAATTGACCTTATAACAGTGGTTAACTTTTGTTGCAAGTTGGTCATTAAAAACAACGTCTGATTGAACGCTTGCATTTTTTGAGATTACTGCCTAATTTTGAGAAAAGAAACAAAACTCCATTAACTAGCCATTCTGGATAACTAGTATTGAAAGGAAAAAGGAATTTGATGGACAAAATGGTGGACAGCAACAGCTATTTGAGTGACTATTTGGGCTGTCCGTCATTTGTCATAGGATCAATTCAGTCTAAAGCAGTGGTTTTCAGTCCTGGTTCTGGAGACCCACCTCTCTGAACATTTCGTATGTCTCGCCTCTCTGACACTCAGTTCAGTTCATGGAGATCTCACCTAATGAGCTGATGATCACAATCAGGTGTGTCAGATAAGAGACTAGGGTTGTCAAAAGTACCGACATCGGTTCCATATCAGTACTGAAATTTTAAAAATGTGACGATACCAGCATTTCCCCCTAGCATTTTGAGTGCTGTTGAGCAGATTCGTAAACACCTCTGATTGGCCATTATGTTCACACGCTCATCAGATATGTCTGTGATTGGCTCCAATGATCAACGCTTCAAAAACATGTTGTAAATAGACATCTTTGATTCTCTTCACCGAGCGCTTACACAGATACACACAGGAGTGTTTGAAAGCAGGCATCTATCAACGGATCCATCTATCAGTGGATAAAAAACACTCCCGTGTGTATCTGTGTAAGCGCTCGGTGAAGTGCGTCAAGTGTCTTATATCGTTGGAGTCCTTGGCTCAAGAAGGCCAACATGAATTCCTCGGATTCGCTCGTCGTTCTGGCAAAATTTTCAGGTATTTGCGAACTAGTCCTAGGTTTTTGATCGGAACAAAACCAGTGCAGCAAGATTCTCTGGAGTCTGATTGTCAAAATATCAAAAATTTCGATTCACAGTCTCTAAGGGTCGCCAAAACGTTTAAAGTGGGTGGAGCACTTATACTAAAATGGCTATACCTTGTGAACGTAATGAGATATTCTCACCAAACTCAGCACACATATGTAAGAGCTCATTCTGTGGCAACTGGCCACTTGGTGGTGCTATAAAAGAGAAAAAAAAGCATGAAAATGGCTATAACTACTACACTGCTAGTCCAATTGACTTGATTGGCATTGCAGCGTCTTTGACCAAGGAGCCATGATTGTCTATGAGGACACTGACATATCTCAAAAAACCGGCCAATGAAGTTTGAGCAGCTATCAGACAAGGTTATTGGAGGCCGATTGGAAAGAAACTCACTGGGCCTGTTTGACTCCCGCCACTAGAGGCCTGTGAGAAATTTGAAAGAAATAGGCCACTAGGGGGCGCCTTCATGTTTTTCACGTGCGTAAAGGATTGTGTATCGCGCAATCTTTCGCACATGCCCATGACATTTGTACCACATGGTAGAACTCCTCACTCTGAGCAACTTTGCCTCTAGGACCGCCGCTGTCCATCGAATCATTCGTTAAATATTGGAGATTATTTAAAAAAAACAGCTTTGGTGAACTAGTCCTAATTTTTTGGCTCAACCTCAATAACTGTTAAAAAGCTTTAAAACCATATATTTCCTATGGTGAATTGCCTGTATTGGCTGTAAATGGTCTTTTCCATCTATGATCGAGATGGTTACAGGCTTGCTAATTAAAACATTATACCTTTTTTACGCATGTGCTTAAAGGCCTTAAAGTGCTTGAACCCCGATAATTGCTGCTCGCAGCTATATTTACAACATGTTTTTGAAGTGTTGATCATTGTAGCCAATCACAGACATCTGTTGAGTGCATGAACACAATGGCCAATCAGAGGTGTTTAAGAATCCATTCAACAGCTCTCAAAATGCTAGGGGGAAATGCTGGTATCATCAAATTTTTATAATTTCAATACTGACTTTACTTTTGGAAACACTACAAGAGACATACAAAATGTGAAGAGTGGTGGGTCTCATGGACGAGGATTGAAAACCACTGTTCTGAAGTGTCGAAACAAAGTGACTTGTGTACCTTTGTGGCAAGTTAAGAACAAGTCTTGTCGACAGTCAAAATGCAATGCTTTGTCGCATGCATCTAGTGTAGACATGGTGTTGAGATACTGATGATATTTGACATGGATTGTACTCTTCCTCTAAGATCTTAACATCCATGACTGTTTATGTGTGCACCACAGGTTCTTCTAGAGCGTTTTTGCTCTCCAGACTGCCTTCAAATGACAGTTCCAACCCCAACAATGATCCATTGCGGCCGTCTCTACCAGACTCAGATTCAGCCAGTGTAAGCAGTGGAACCACCAGCAGTGCCAGCGCTCCTCTGGATCAGCCATCACAGAGTGGCCTCAAAGAGTCCAACATCATCAGTGATGAGGACGAGGAGAACAACGACCAGCAGGAGTGGCGAGGCAATCCCAGTGCTATCGAAGCCCAGTTTTGCAGGCTTCAGCTGACCGAGGAAGCCTCCCAGGCACCTGCTCCCTGTGTGCAGCCGGAGAGCGGAGAAGTGGACACTCCAGAAAGGCGGTCTTCTATAAAGCGAGCTCACTTCGGCGCGGTTAAACGCAAGCCTGGCAGAGGCACAGGTAGCCTCAGACGAAGCCAAGCGGCCCTGCTGAACATGCGTCGACACAGCCACTCATTGGACAGCCAGACAGAGATGATGGCAAATAATGTTGACCTTAACTCACTACTGGAGAAGGAGTTCAGTGTGCAGAGCCTGACCTCTGTTGTCAACGAGGATTTCTTCTATGACAACACCACGGAGGCAAAGAACGCAGCAGCTTCATAGTATCACCTGGACACCTCAGAACAAAGCTTAGCATGGCTTCAACGCCGATATGCTTGATCTGGTGTGGAGCCACATTATCCCATGCAGCCTTTCCAAAGCTATCAGCCAATTTAGGGAAGCAACTGAAGGCCAGTCAATGCAGTCTTATTTTCATCTTTTGTGGAACCACAGTTTGACAGACCTTTAATAAGATGGTGTTAAGCATTGCGTCCTCCATGATCCACAGCACTAATTTACTGAACTGCCCACATAGCAACTGTTTTGCACCAGAGAACAAAATTACTGGTCTGAGTTACGTTGTGTAACAAGGGCAAAGGCATGTGTGTTTTCCCACACGTACACATATCGAGAGCTATCCAACTACAGAACCGAATTTTGTCAGGTTTTCAATTTTGCCTTGTGTTTTGGACACTACAAATATTTCTTGCTTTAAATATAAGCATTGCTTTTATCATGAATTTGCTTTGTATAAAACGTTTTATTTATTAGCAAGTTTTTATAAATATATATTTCATTTTAATAGGAATCCAAAAGGTTGGGTTGAGGATTTGATAAACCACCCATGATACTTTCTCCTTCGCTATAACAAAGTGGTCAGCAGTAAACATTCGATCAGGAATTTAAATGTGCTATGCTGGAAATGTACCTCTAAAATAAAGCCTGCAGTTGTCCTTTTTTTAGAATGTTCAAATGTGTAAATATTATTTTTTCATGGATTACTGTGACTTAATTTTAAGAGTTTATATACGTTTGACACTTCAGTCAAAAACTGTAATAAAAGGTGTCTGATTGTTGTTATTGGATTATTTTTGTCCTAATGACTGTAATCTGAAAAAAAGCACAAACTTTGTTTAAACAAAGTAATAAAGTGCATACATTGAGAAATGACACAAATGAATCACGCTTTCAGCATTCGATTTGAACATTAAAGGGTTAGTTCACCCAAAAATGAAATTTCTGTCATTACTCACCCTCATGTCGTTCCAAACCTGTAAGAGTTTCGTTCATCTTCAGAACACAAATGAAGATATTTTTAATGAAATCTGAGAGCTTTCTGTCCCTCCACTGACAGCTACACAACTACCACTTTCAAGCCCCAGAAAGTTAAAGACATCATTAAAGTACTCCATGTGACTCCAGTGGTTTAACCTCAGTTTTATGAAGCGACGCAAGTACTGCGTTTGCAACTTGATCTTTGATGCTTTCAAAAAGTCCATAAAGAGATCATAAAACTAATCCATATGAATCGAGCAGTTCAGTCCAAATGTTCTGAAGAGAATCGATTGCTTTTTATGATGACCAGATTTAATGTAGACTTTTCACATATAAACCTTGATCAGTGAACACAAGCAGATGCTCAACCGAACCTGAATAAAACGCGAGAACAAACCTCTCTTCCAGAACCAGCACATTTGAGCTCTCGGAAGAGGTTTGTTCTCACATGTCATTCGTGTTCAGTTGAGCTTCTGCTTGTGTTCGCTGATCAAGGTTTATATGCGAGTAAAAATTAAATCTGTTCATCATACAAAGTGATTGAGTCTTTTCAGAAAATTTGGCCTAAACTGGTTGATTCATATGGATTACTTTTATGATTTCTTTATGGACTTTTTGGCCGTTTCCACCTGGTATTAAGATGAGTTTTGGTCGATTGGATCACAAGTAGACAAGGCAGACACATTCCCGTTTCCACCTGGTGTTTTAATCCGTCTCTTTTGTCGACTTTCAACCACTTCTGTCCTGATTTCTTCGGGGGAGGGTCTATGGGCGGGTACATGTATGGGTTTTTCAGATGTTTCGATCTAATGGACAAAATAAGCTTGCGCAATTTACATATGAACGTGACCAGAGACGATGGAAAACCATACGAAGAGCATCAGCTTTAATTTCTGCTCTGATAGCTGCAATACCACGCCGAACGCTATGAAATGGTGAGAGAACGTTGTGCTTGGTACGTTTTTCATCTTCAAACCAAACTTAGGATTTAAACTTTGTTAGCTGGAGACCCGTCTGGCTAGTGCGCTTCCCATAATGTTTACACATTAGGTCAGTAGGTGGAGAGCAGGCGGACTTTTGTCTGTTTGAACACATTCGACCACATGAGCGTTTTCACTACGAAAGCAATCCGGTCAAATGTGTTTTCAACTACCTCTGGAAGTGGTCGAAAGTTGACAAGCTCAAAACTTTTACTCCCCATTTACACCTATATTTAGTGTCCATTTGTGACCCAATCGACCAAACCGCATCTTGATACCAGGCGGAAACAGAGCCTTTGAAGCGTCAAAGTGTCAGTTGCAAAGGCAGTCAATTAAGGAACAGAAATCTCTTAGATTTCATCAAAAGTATCTTAATTTGTGTTCTGAAGATGAACGAAAGTCTTACAGGTTTGGCACGACATGAGGGTGAGTAATTAATGACAATATTCATTTTTGGGTGAACTAACCCTTTAAAGACAAGAGTAAAGTCAGAGAGAGACAAAGAACATCAATCTTATATGCACACACGTATCCAAAAAATATGTAAAATAATTTATTCAAAGTCAAATTATTTTTAGGTAACGATGGCAAATGCTTTTCTCTGACAGATGGATGTCAGCCTCTTGCTGAAAAATGATTAAAGCATTCCCAGAGCTGTTTTATGATATGACAGGTTTTCTGGGCAACCCCCGTCTCTTCCTCCGATCAGTACAGAGAGAGACTAGGAGCCTGATTTGATTCATGTAATCTTTCTTCCTACTTATAAAGCAGCTTTATGTGAAAACTATGTTTTTAAATTATATCTCCCATGACTTTATTTTAAGCTCCTTGCATCTTTTAAAAGTTTTTCTTTTTCACCTTGCCCTTATACATACATCCATTCAAGAAAAAAAAAGTGAAAAATGCATGCCAGCTGCTGAAAATGTCACCATTAAGAGTCTGGAGTTTCCTGCGTTAGTGGTTTCCATTAACATTCTCCTCTGTTGTGGTGTGAAGGTGAAGCCCTTTACCGCTGCTGCCCCAGCGTCTCTTCGCCTGATGCTTGAGTTTCAGTTCCTCTCTGAATTCATAGTCGATGAGGCCTTGGTTCTCCTCACAAAGCTTGCTGTAGGCGTCTGCTAAAGCCCTGAATTCAGAAATAGAGATCTCTGTGGGCCGCAGTGTGGGATCCACATCAGCGCTGCGCAGCAACTCTTCCGTCAGTTCCTGACGCTGACACTCGGGGAACAGCATCCTGCAGCAAAGAAGAAAACAGTCTTCACACGCTGACACAATGAGTTAACGCAGAAAACTTGAAAAGTGGCATGGAAGTGACGTTATGCGGTCTGTGCGGATGTTCACTTAACGCTTGTCAAACAAAAGCAGCGACACGTACGGATTATGCAGCTGCTTGTATTACAGATGTTCTGCCTCACACTCCTCACTCCAGTGATACATAATTGCTGAGTTACTTCCAATCTTTTTTGTAACACTTTACTTAAAGCCTTCATGTATAATGCATTGTAAAGGTATTCATAATGTACATTATAACAAAACAAACAAAAATAATGACTTATTCAACAATTTTTTCTCGTCTGCATCAGTCTCCTACACTATTGGCATAGTTAACACAGTGCAGCACTTCTGTGTTTACATCAGAACGCTGACTCATGGTATAGAACAATGCTTAGGTAGGTGGTACGTGTCAAAGTAACATCCACATGGATGGCAGGACCCAAGGTTTCCCAGCAGAACATTGCCCAAAGCATCACACTACCTCAGATACACAACAAACTGTGATGCACTGTGTATTCTGACACCTTTCTATCAGAACCAGCATTAACTTCTTGAGCAATTTGAGCTACAGTAGCTCGTCTGTTGGATCAGACCACACGCTCCCCACGTGCATCAATGAGCCTTGGCCGCCCATGACCCTGTCACCGGTTCACCACTGTTCCTTCCTTGGAGCACTTTTGATAGATACTGACCACTGCAGACCGGGAACACCCCACAAGAGCTGCAGTTTTGGAGATGCTCTGACCCAGTCGTCTAGCCATCACAATTTGGCCCTTGTTAAACTTGCTCAAATCCCTACGCTTGCCCATTTTTCCTGCTTCTAACACATCAACTTTGAGGACAAAATGTTCACTTGCTGCCCACTAACAGGTGCCGTGATGAAGAGATAATACACACACAATACACCATAACGGTAACATTCGTTGGATCATTTGAGTATGAATGTGTCATTTTGAGTAGAAAATGAACTCTAGGTGTCACAAAGCAGCAAGTTACTAAACCGAACAACAAAAGCAATGATAGTACAGTGTAAATACAGCTGGAAAACAGTGAAAAAAGCAAACTTATTAATTATTTATGTCCCAGTGCATGATGGGAACACCAGTATCAGAAAGCTGAGTACTGTAGGTTTTACTTAATTTTATAATGCTGATATTTACGCTTTAATTTCTACAAGCTTAAATTGAGAAATATATTAATATAGAATTTACTTTTTTTAATTCTTACCTGATCTAACTTGCTCAGGCAGAAATTACTTGAGTTTTTTCTGTAGTATTTACTTCACCACAGAATCATTTTCATCAGTGAAGGTACACAACAGGTACAAGCCATTGCACGGGCTGTACTTCTGTCTCTCACAACCTTGTTTCATTCGCCTCTAATAATGGTGTCCACCCTGAATAAGGTCCATCCCTTAGTTATACCCAAACTAAACACTGAGAATAGAGGCAAAGAGAGGAGTTTTGAAAAGTAGTTGATGGAAAGAAAGCCTGGTGAATGCTTACTCGAGTCCTCTGCGGCAGTGCTTCCTCCGGAACTGGAAGGCGTTCTTGACAATCTTCTCGACCAGCTTGAAGGGCTGCTGGATCTGGGGCTGAGCCAGCGGAGTGAAGTGCACCACCCCCACATCCACCTACGCACACCGCGGGGCGATGAGATGCAAACACACACACACACAGACAACAGTGTTAGAGTCAGACATGGAGACCATATTCAAGAGATACTCCCACTCCAGTGAAGGGGAGAAAAGGAATGGAAACTAGCGCAAAAAAAGGGAATATACGCATGAAGAAAAGCAGAGGATTGGGAGAGGAGGAGGTCGTGACGCTGCAGGATGACAAGCCGGTTCCAGTTGCTACAGTAACACCTGTTTGAAGGAGCATCAAAACAAGCCTCTTCAAATGTGAATAGTGAGTCTCTTGTTACATTGTTGCTTCCTAAATGTTCTTATAGCCAAAGTCTAGTGCTGCTGTAGAGGGATGCTCGAGCTTTCTTTGATTCTTTATGCAAAACCGTCACAGACACCTGCTGTGCTCAGACTGAAACCTGTTTCTCTCATGTAATTGTGGTGTGGAGACATCATTTTGGTAGCTCCCGAACCAGCTACAGACCTGTAGCAGTGCATTATTCACTCTTCCAGAGTGTGGATTCTGAAAATTGTGTTGGAATGCCCCTATAATGGAGATGAACAGATGAATTGCAATTAGCTGTAGGTGATTTGTGCTGTATTTCAGCTGTGTGGCTTACTGTAGTTTAACATAAACCCATATGCAGGACTCTTGACTTCGGCTAGATTCTTCCACTCCTGGGCTAACTTTAAATAAATTATGAGCACGATACAAGGTTTTGAAGCTCCTTTCTGGTGTTTAAGGCTACAAAAAAAGCAATAGACTGGAGATGACAGAGAAGTGAAGATGTGACAAGAGCTTTCAGAAACCATTGACTCATCTGCCTCGGCTGTGCAGGACGAGAACCAACATTCAGGAAATCAATTTGGCCACCTGTCATTTACCCCACCAGGGACACTGGTTTTAAAATAAAACACTTGGGCCCTTTTTTTTCCCAGGGGTCTGAAATTTTGACCAGGTACATTCAAGTCCCTAACAAGTCACAAAGAAACAGGATTTAGGAGCAAGCAGATAAAGTTATATATGGATATATGCAGCAGCCTGCCTATAATATGCCCTTGATCAACCTGATAAAATAAACTTATGAGAGAATCCTTTACCTTAAAGGGTTAGTTCACCCAAAAATGAAATTTCTGTCATTAATTACTCACCCTCATGTCATTCCACACCTGTAAGACCTTCATTCATCTTCAGAACACAAATTAAGATCTTTTTAATGAAATCCGAGAGCTTTCTGTCCATATATTGACAGCTACACAACTACCACTTTCAAGCCCCAGAAAGTTAGTAAAGACATCATTAAAGTAATCCATGTGACTGCAGTGGTTTAACCTCAGTTATATGAAGCGATTATATGTAGGGTTGGGAATCATAAGAAATTTTCCGGTTCTGATTCCATTAAAATTATTAAACCACCAATAAATAAATAAAAAGTAGTAAGGGGAAAAAAATGAACAATACTCAACTCAAACAGTCCTTTTTGTGTTTATTATGTTTGTAAAATGAGTTTAACACACTGCTAATCTCAACAAATTCGCTAACACTTTACAGTAAGGTTCATTAGTTAACATTAGTTACATTAACATGAACTAATAATGAACTGCATTTCTACAGCATTTAATCTTTAATTTCAACATTTACATTATTAAAATCAAGAGTTGTATTTGTTAACATTAGTTAATGCACTGTGAACTAACATGAACAGCTGTATTTTTATTAACTAAGTTTAACAAAGATTAACAAATACAGTATGTATTGCTCATGGTTAGTTCATGTTAGTTAATACATTAACTAATGAACCTCATTGTAAAGTGTTTCCACAAATTCAACACAAATAAGATGCTTGAACACACATGTAAGATCCAGACAGGTGAAACAGAATATTTTTGTAAGTTGGATTCATAAAGACTTCACTTGTTTCCGAAAGAATGATTCAGTGATAGTTACATTTTTAACAGTAATTTGTTGCCACCTAGTGGCGTAACAATGCAATCGATACAGTCGTTATTTGAAGCACCCAGTTACTTTCAAAAGGTGATTTATTCTAAATTTGATCGGTAACATAGACATCAGCATTTATATCTGAATAATAAACTTTTGTATACTTCTGTGATAATTGGAATATTTGTAACAGAAATAATGATCCACCAATAGATGTGAGTGCTTTGTTTGCACAAAAAAAACAAACATAATTTACCACTTTATTTACAAAATATAAATCTCCAATGCACGTTCACAAGAGCAGCACGACGTAGTCGTGTTGTGTTGACGCGAGAGCCGACATTGTTACGTGCACTGGAGATTAATAAAGTGGTATGTTTGTATATTTATTTATTGCACAAAAAAAGCACTTGCATCGCTTCATAGAATTGAGGTTAAACCACTAGAGCCACGTGGATTACTTTAATGATGTCTTTACTACCTTTCTGAGGCTTGAAAGTGGTAGTTGTGTAGCTGTCAATGGAGGGACAGAAAGCTCTCAGATTTCATTAAAAATATCTTAATTTGTGTTCCAAATATGAAGTAAGGTCTTATGGGTTTGGAACGACATGAGGGTGAGTAAACAATGACAGAAATTTCATTTTTGGGTGAACTAAACCTTTAAATCAATTCTGTGCAACAGACCATTGAAAATACTGTACATTGTTTGTATTTAGTCGGTATCACAGCCTGCGATTCCATAATTCTCTCTCAGAAATATTCCTGTTGTGGTCACTGTCTTACAAGAGAAAAAAAAAAAAACACATTACTGTCATTAACAACCTTCACACATTCCAAGTAAAACGCACCACTATTTGCACTTGAACAGAAGTGCTACTTTAATATAAAGGGTGTGAAGTTTAATTTGTCATTTCTAATGGAGAATGCTCAGATTGAGGTGGCACTCCCTCAGGGCAATCTGAGTAACCATTATTTCCTTTACATAACTGCCAGAGAACAATGGAGTGCGCGGCTGGGAATGCATACAGTGAGGGAAAGGAGAAAATAGTCCTGCAATGAGTATGGATACATTAATCATGACAGCACTTTCAAACGACAACCGCTCTTACTTCAGCTCAGATGAAGAAGCAGAAAGAGAGGATGTAACCAGTGGAGGCTGACAGGGCTTTTGCTAGAGAGGCTTGTTTTTACTGTAGGAATGGTTCGTCCCACGCTCTATGAATCGCCCAAGGCACTGATGGGAACTACTGATGTGCTTCTCAGATATGAAATGATTCTCATGGAGTCTCACAGAGGTTTTAAGGTGTGTGGCTGAAGACAAGGCAAGATGGGCAGTCAGGGTAAGCGTGGTAAAGAGGGCCAAACGAACAGCGGCCCTATATTTAAACACTAAGAATGACAGTTCAGTGAAAAGTATTCCTATTTCATTGAACAGTAAATTCACAAGAAAAAGCACAGAGGCAATAAATCAAGGTAGTGTGGAAACCCGTGCGCTCCCGTCTTGCACAGCAGAGAGTAATTTCCATTTATTATCATGAATTTAAACGGCCATTTCTGTAGCAGTTGCAATAAGACCATTTTGACATCTGCATTACAGGCAAACAGCTACGGCAGGGTAATGAAATGACTCCATCAGCAACTGTGAACAAACAAATGGATCTCATCCTAAACAATAAAAAAGCACACAAGCAAATAGGGAAGAAAAAAAACACCCCTTCCCAGAAGAAATGGCAATTTCGATGTCAACCCAAGCTTCTGCACATGAAAGCTAGAGGTGATAAAATCAAGGTACCATGCATATAATTGCTTTTGGTGTCTTCACACATCAGCTCCCAACACATCCACACTCCCTGGACACGTTAACGGCACCCCTTACACATTTATTTATTTATTTATTTTTCAGCACAATCCAAGCATCAGCACTTCCAGTGTGAGGACATACATGTACATTAACCCCCCACACTATAAGGCCCAAATACATATCAACTGAGCTGCACGATTAATCGAAAAAAGATTGCGATCTCGATTCAAACACCCACGCAATTATATTTTGTTAATGACAACGATTCGCCTGTCTATTAAACCTTTGACAAAATCATACCGGAACATTCAAATCTGTGTTCGTGCTGTCGCACTGATCCAGAGAGAGCAGTTTTGAACCATAGTTATTTCTGTGTTACAAATATTCAAACTATCACAGAAGTACTGAGATAAAAGTTTAAAGTTAGGATATAAACACTGATGTCTACAAAAGTGATCAAAATAGAGCAAACCACCTTTTGAAATGAACTTGGTGCTTCAAATAACGGTTTTCAATTATATCTTTCGCCACTAGGTGGCGACAAGTGACTGTTAAAATAAAGCAATAAGCCCCAAGAAGCGTGGTTTACAGTGAATTTATAACAGCTAAGGGGCACTGTTAGGCACGACACGGAGCGGAGTGTGTACTACACAATACAAATATTAAAGCCAAAAAAATAAGTATCAATGCAACTTTCATGAAGTAAAGTCACTAAAAGCCTTCCTTCCGCTGGAAAAACTAGTCCCTGACTGTGAACAGCAACAGAAGTTACATTATTACGCCATTAGATGGTGGCAAAGACTGACTTTATGAGTGTGTCAGTCAGCAGCGAAGACTTTTACATTGAAAGAACCAAAACTTATGAACACGGAACAAGACGCAACTGACAAATGCTTTGTCTAGTGCTATCAGCGTCAGGGCATGGGGAAACCCATTAACTGTTAAAAAAACAAGATATCGCAGCAGACATTCAAACTGATTTTTTTATTACGAACATAGGACTGACCTGAAGGAAACCGCTATATCTAAATGCAGGTACACTTGTTCACTCGATCTCTCTCACAATACTCTACTATAATGCAATAAGCTTCAATTAACAATATCAAAATGTTTACGTTGCTAAGAGTGGTTGCTAAGGTTGTTGTGTAGTGATACCAAAGTCCCTTTAAGACAAGTCATTTCACTCGGCGGCCATCTTTGAAACGCCTCTCGGGCATTCAAGTGCAGCTCCTATCTCTTTGAATGGGGAAACATCAAATTCTCCAAAGCTGTTTGCCAAGCTTTCGATTAAATTTCATATTTGAAATCACCAATGAAATCTGACAACATTTTTTTTGTTTCTAAACGTTCGAATCATGACAAAAAAACGGTATTTTTCAGGCTGGATCAAGCTAATGCGCATGCGCAGTCCTAAATGCGCGTCTCTTGTGTCTCATTTCGGAGGCGCGCGTCTGACTGTTTCTATAGGAACCGGAGCTTCTAACTGCTGTTGCAGTGACGCGATGACTTTACCAATCGGCGATTGGCTCTTATTTAGAAGGCGGGACTTATTCGGCCATTTTACGCATTGCACTTTATCCCGTTCAAAACAATACGAGTGACGTGTCTTGTGTTATTAACAATATCAAAATGTTTACATTGCTAAGAGTGGTTGAGAACCGTTGGGTGAAGCGGTCATAGCCGTGTTTTATCGTGAATAAAACACAGCTATTGACCAATCAGAATCAAGGACAGGAACTAACCGTTTTATAAAATGTATTTTGTCATTGAATCATTCAATTCAAAAGATTAGTTCAAAAACACTGATTCATCATTCATCATTGAATTCATTTAAATTCAAAACCTCTAATAAATTACATGTTATTTTGTTTCGTTTTATATTCAGAATCGTGGGAGAATCATGATCTCTAGGATTTGAAACCAAAAAAATCGTGATTCTCATTTTATCCATCGTGCAGCTCTATATGCTACACCTTCAGCTTCACCTGTGTAGAAGTACTGATTTTTTAACCTGATAAGAGTTAACAGAACTTGTTTACAAAAAACAGAGCTTTTATGATCTTTTTATGAGATAGACAGACAGATAGATAGATAGATAGATACTCTGTTTCGTCCTTCTTTGCCCTTTGTCATTTCTAAACCAATGCCATATAGCCACTCCCACCCTGCAGCGAGGAGAGGACGGATGGAGGACGGCAGGGGTGGGGGTGCAGGGGTTTATAGGGGCAGCAGCTGTGAGTTCATCCTCCTGCAGAGTCAATGTTCCTGCTCACTGGATAGTCATATTATGATTAGGGTGATAGTGGTGCGTTGCCAATATAGCAAAACTCCTTGTATAGCAGGTGAAAGGGACACACATGCCCATTTAACATTACACAATTTTGTAGCTGCCAAAAGTGGGCAGTGGTCTGTGACAGAAAAAGGGACACGAGAGTTTTGGCATACATTTACCAAAACATCTTTTTCCCCACATCTTGTTAGAATTTTAACATTCAGTGAAAAATAAATGAATTACAAAAAGGTAAAACACAGGATATACTCTGATAAAAAGGCTGTTAGAAAATAAGGGGAAAATGATGGTGAAGTTTATGCATACAACACAAGAAAAAAATAACTGAAAATAGAAGAAGATGACAGACTTACAAGATACAATGAAAAAAAGCTTAATATAGCCATTTTGCTTCTCTAGGAAATGTCCCTTATGAATATTATCAATGGTTTTACCATGTATAAATAAAAAAAATGTTATTGTAGTTATTCCATGGTAACCACAAATTAACTATAGTTTTGTAACAAACCATAGTTTAACTATGGTATTTGTGTGGTTATACAAATGGTAATCAATACGCCAAAAAAAACAAAACTATAATATTACTATAATAAAACCATGGTTAACTTTCGTAAGGGGTAATAATTTCAGGACCTTTTCAATATGTTTAAGCGTGTTTACATATTTTTACACACAGAATTCATTAAGAATATCTAATCAAAACATTTAATCTCTGAGGCTAAATCAGCTAATAAACACCGTTAAAATATGAACAAGCTCTTCTTTAAAATTAAGGAGTTAAACAAGGTTTTTTTCTATGAGAAAAAACAACGGGATAAGTTAAATTGATCAATATTAAATCTAAATGCGATAATAGACGCTGAGAGATCATATGGAGCAAATAACAGACTTTCATGCGCGTGAAGTTGAGAGCCCGACCGTTGCTGCGTGACGTAGAGCATCATTCGTGCAGCTTTGAAAACAGCATCGCCGCTCCATCATCACTAAGGTCCTCTGATATACCGCTGCTGACAACATGAACGGATCGCTAACAATACATCTAAGGGCGTTTATACTCTGTTAATGTATTTAGCAGTTTGTACGTCTGCGTACGTGTATATGCTCGGAAACCTGACGCGTCATAGCTCGCTCTGCACCAGCCGAGGTAAGTACAGGATTTCTGCATTCCGCTCCGTATTACAGCCTAAATAAACCGTTCAGCCTCCGCTATGAGTCATAATCTAAAAGATTTCTGTTATTGCCTCAGTAAAACGAAAGACAAAATGTGCTGACAAGTTGTGTGTCTGAAACGATACTTTATTTAATTTACCTGAAAACTGAATCGGACTTCAGTTATCAAATATCGCAACAATGCGTGTATGTACTGCCCCCCTGCTAATAACTCAGTTCTCCAGTCTAGATGCGGGTGTGAGGCATGAACAGGAAAGGCACAGCAGCACTAAAAATCACAGTCAGGAACCTGCTTCCTCATCATCCTGTGCGCACGCTTCTCTTTGTTCCCAGTGCACTGGGGGAGGAGGACACTCGTTTAATTCTCTCACTTATTTCCTCAGGCAGGCGGCGGTGCTGAGGAGTCTCTGCCGTCGCAGTTGCAGCCGAAGGAGAGGGGACGAAGCAAGCCTGTGTGAATGTTGGCTGGGTTAAGGAACGCGGCAGGATGGCGTCCACAGGCACGCAGATCTTCGCCTTCGTGCTGGCATTGCTAGGCATCCTAGGTGCCACGGTGGCCACGTTACTGCCCAACTGGAAGGTGAGCGCGGATGTCGGTTCGAACATCATCACTGCCATCTCGCAGATGCAGGGGCTGTGGATGGACTGCACCTGGTACAGCACGGGCATGTTCAGCTGTACGCTAAAATACTCTGTGCTGGCGCTGCCCGCATACCTGCAGACGGCACGCACCACTATGGTGCTTTCATGCGTGTTGGCAGCGCTGGGATTGTGTTTGGCCTCTTTGGGTCTGAAGTGCACTCGGTGGGGCGGTGGACGCCGCGCTAAACGCCACGCTGCCATGGCAGCCGGCACCTGCTTTCTGGCCTCTGGCTTCCTCTGCCTCGTTCCCGCCTCCTGGTACACAAACGAGGTGATTGTCAGTTTCCTTGACGTCAATGTGCCCGAAAGCAACAAGTTTGAGCCGGGCGGCGCCGTCTATGTAGCCTTCGTCTCGTCTGGTTTCCTTTTCGTGGGTGGATCCATTTTCTGTCTATCCTGCTCGGGTAAGAGACACGGCCCCCAGGATTTGATACTTCTCCCTCCAGACAAACTCCTCTTGCAGCAGCAACAGCAACTGCTGCAACAACAGCAGCAACAGGAGCAGCTCCAGCACCAGTACTGCTCCCTCTCTCCGCTGGACAACAAGACCGGCTACAGCCTGCAGGACTATGTATAAGGGAGCAAGACAAGTGCAATGCACTGCCACTCGACCTCTTGTGATTACAAAATGAAAAGGCGAGAGGGACCGCAACTTTCCCTTCTCCTTTCCAATTCTTTCCTTTTTAAGATCAGCAAGCACAAATGGTGGAAGTATTCCCTGAAGCGTCGTCTTGGAACAGACGGATTGTGAATACTGAGGGGCGAGTGGCAGAAACGCTGCAGTAGCGACACGCTAAGCGAGATGATAAATAAACGCACATATCCAGCATCCTAGTAAATCTTATTAAAGTGTTCCTCTGGGAACGGATTAGCAACAAGGAAATGTTTCTGCTACTTCAAATCCCACCCCCCCCCTTCCCAAAGATCTGAACTCAGAAGCAATCGTTTAGCTGCTAACAATCGTTTGGTAACCTCTGTTTAAAGTAAGATGGCAATATGTCTCTAAGAGGCAATCGTATGGGAGAGCCCTTGTTTGGGAGATTCTTTGCTTTTCTTTCGACTTGAGTTAATGGTTGTGTTAATGAAATCTCTTGTCTTATTTTGGTAGCTGATAGGATGATTGATATTCTGCCTAAGCATGCTTTCTGGAGCCTGTGCATAATGCAGTGGAATGCCTGATGTAGACTGAATTGTAGCCATATAGCCTGTGCCTAAAGAGCTGTAGTTCATAAACCGCTGAAACTGTTTGGAGAGAAGTGGGAGGAGAGAGTGAATAGGGGTTGCTGGGTCAGGCATGTATGGGAAATCCATATGGAAATCCATATGAGAGGAGACTGCCCCTTCTTACGTCAAATGGACGATATAATGTTGTGCTGTTCAACACTTTAACAAAAGCAAGCTGCCTGCCGCTCTATCACACGCATTCACATACTGTGCTGCATGTGTGCTTTTTACTCATTCTGCTCCTCACTGCCATGGAGACAGGATTTTACACCCAAATACGTGTATTGTCTAGGGGTCGTATCTCTCTGCACACTCAGAGGATGGTGGTCCTCTCTATGATGAGTGTCGTGAATCACTCCAGCCAAGAGCAGGGGCATCGGTGTCTAGAGACAAAGCCTCTGCAACACCCTCTCTCTCAGACGGGAGGGTCGCTATTCTGCTGACCAACTCTCGATCTTGAGACGACAATATACGTGCAGCCGTTTTGTTTTAGAAAGATTGAGTTTCAGTAATTGGCAGAAATTCGCTGCAATATGTCCACTCTCAATGGAAATCTGCTTTGCCAAATGACGTTTGTTTTTCTCTAAATTTGAATATACAGCCAATATGTCTCCAAATGCCTGCTGACAGATTGTCACCTACAAGGGGCTCTTGAAAAATCACCTTAAAGGAATATTTCAGGTTATACTTAATGTCTATGGGCATCATCTGCGGCATGTTGTCAATTACCACAGAAAGGGAAATGGTTATATGTTTACAGTGGTTTATTTGTGGTGCTGCTCACCTTCCTTCCATTGTTATTACTGTACGTGTTACTGGCGTAAAAGCATTTACTATTTGTTTTCACAGACTTGAAAGTAGTAATCGACCGCTTGCCACAATGCGGTTTTAAATATACACTAAAGAAGTCAACATTTTTGTCAGCATGCCACAGATGCTGCCCATAGAGGGCATAGCTTAAAGGGATAGTTCACCCAAGAATGACAATTATCCCATGATTTACTCACCCCCAAGCCATCCTAGGTATATATGACTTTCTTCTTTCAGATGAACACAACTGGAGATCTATTTAAAAATATCCTTAGTCCTTCAAGCTTTATAATGGTAGTGAACAGGGGGCCGCGTTTTGAAGCCCAAAAAAATGCATCCATCCATCATAAAAGATATTCACACGGCTCCACTGGGTTAATAAAGGCCTTCTGAAGCGAAGCGATGCATTTTTGTAAAAAAAAATAAAAAATAAAAAAATCCATATTTAAAACTTTATAAATTCAAATAACTAGCTTCCGGCGGACAACCATACGCATAGTACGCAAGTCGACTTGCGCCAGAGTAAACCGTGACGCGATGTATGACGCAGGACGCTGGGGTATCACAAGTTTAGACGCCTCTTGCGGTTCAGACAAATAGGCCTGTGCAACAAACTCAAGCTCCTCTTCTCTTATATCAAAATCCTCCGACATTTCTCTTTAAGAAAATTGTTTTTAAAATTCTCATTTTAGACTTCTAACTCATGACCGGTGTTTTGTTTTGCTCTATCCTTGATGCGTCATGTGTCGGGTCAGAGGCCACTCTTCCGCTGCAATTGATGGCCAGAAGCTAGTTATTATAGTTAAAGTTTTAAATATGGATATTTTTCTTACAAAAACGCATCGCTTCACTTCAGAAGGCCTTTATTAACCCCCTCGAGCCGTATTGATTACTTTTATGATGGATGGATGCATTTTTTTGGGCTTCAAAACGCGGCCCCCGTTCACTACCATCATAAAGCTTGGAAGAGCCAGGATATTTTTAAATATATCTCTGATTGTGTTCATCTGAAAGAAGATAGTCACATACACCTAGGATGGCTTGAGGGTGAGTAAATCATGGGATAATTTTCATTTTTGGGTGAACTATCCCTTTAATATTCTTTTAAGAGCGAGAAACTTCACAATGTCATCCTCGACTTCCCTCAGTGCTTGCCATCCCTGAGCGCTTATGGATGCCGCCTCTGACAGCCAGAACAGCCAGAACAGTTGCATGTCATGTGCCAATTTGCCAATGCATGTACCCCCTCATAAGCATGCCCCCCCTCCCCTGCACACATAACTTGTGCCAAGAGTCGAGTAAGTGTGAATGTGCTTGGATGCAGCCGTGCATTTCTACGCTGCTGAAGGGAGGAATGCAATTTCAGTGTTGTTCTACTCTGGCAAAAAGAGCTTTGGCAGTGATGGATGGCACAGCGCATTCTTCCTCTCAAGCAGATTCCCACAGGCGAGCAGATGGCTGGGCCCAGCTCGCCCCCTGCAGGCGGTGGCGGGCATGCTGAGTGGGCACAGCCAGGCTTTGTGCTGCCCCTCTAGGGCAGATTACGCCCTCCTCAGCAGACCATGCCAGCTCCTGGACAATAACGACTGCCCATGCACCATTACCGAATGCAATAAGCACTCCTCCTACCCTCCAAAAGTGACGATGCACTGAAATGTTACAATTGTGAATGTGCCAAACTCATGACTACTTTGCAAATGTATGTACAGGTGTACTGTTCTGTTTGCCAAATGCAAGATGATTTAAAGTTTTTCAAAGACTGTCATCTGTAATGAGAGATAATTTATAAATATAAAGTTGATCAACTTGCATACTTTCCCCATAAAATTCCAAAGCACAACGATCCCAGGATCACAAACTGTTCAGGTTCACCAGGGACTGAGACCATTTAAATTGTGCTTTGGGATTTCATATTCATCACAGCTCTGCAGAGATTGCATTTATCTTTTTATTAATTTCCTGAGAGCACTGTTCAACACCCAAGCATGTTCACAGCAAATCTTCTTTATAAGAAGACAAACATTTACACCTTTACTTGTGTAACCTCATTTGAAAGCAATTTATTTTTTGTTAGCCTAACATGCTAAGAGATACACTGAAATAAAGATGATCATCTGTAGATAGTATTACCAATAGAGGTTTTGTAATTATAAAGACAAACTATTCATATATTGTTATGGTGCAGCTTGTTTATTAGCACGCTAGAAAAAAAAAAAAGTTTCATATGACCCATACGAAACTGAGAGGCCCTCGTTTTTGTTCAGTGGCCAATTTAATGATTCCAGACTGGATAAATGAAGCTTATATTTTGGTGGATGCTTCCGCACTTCTTAATTTTGCAGAGGATATGGTTCAAATATTTCTGTACTGTTCTCTCAGTGTGCTTGTGCAAGTAGTTATATTTTTATTAATAAAAAATGGTGGAAGCGTATGTTCTTAAAAAACATTTAAGTCTTATTTAATTTATGTGTGCCGTTTTGTTCGTGTGAGGACAACAGTCAAGCAACAAATGACATAACAGAACAGGCTGTACGGAACACACATTACTTCATATATTCCATTTACTGTATCTTTAGACATCATTAAACATGAATGAATAAAGTCAGCATTCATTTGCTTTCTAGATAACCACTGAGAGCGAAGAAATGTATTCTTTGAACTGTTCTGAAAACTGTTAATCTCATTTAACAAGATGCGCAAATATATAAACTATGCAAACTTTACCCAGTTCTTAAAAGGATGGTGCATTTAAATTTTAAGTACATTTGTATACATCATAGCATGGTAGTATTTGTTGTATTGCCTTTAAATTAGGTTGATCTTGTTTTAAAAAAATAATGCTGTATTACAATATTGAGAATTATGCTGTTCTGATTTGACGTATGCATTGATCATACCACTAATTCACACAGTCCATTAAATGGAAGACAGACCTGGCAGATTTTTGGCCATATATTACACTTTCCCCTGGTTTCACAGACAAGGCTTAAAGGGTTAGTTCGCCCAAAAATGAAAATTATGTCATTAATTACTCACCCTCATGTCGTTCTACACCTGTAATCTTTGAAACACAAATTAAGATATTTTTGATAAAATCCGATGGCTCAGTGAGACCTCCATTGACAACAATGTCACCAAACTTCTCAAGATCCATAAAGGTACTAAAAACATATTTAAAACAGTTTGTGTGAGCTCAGTGGTTCTACCTTAATATTATAAAGCAACGAGAATACTTTTTGTGCGCCAAAAAAAACAAAATAATGACTTGTCAACAATATCTATTGATGGCCGCTTTCAAAACACTGCTTCAAAGCTTTACAAATCTTTTGTTTTGAATCAGCTGTTCGGAGCGCCAAAGTCGCATGATTTCAGCAGTTTGCCAGTTTGATACACAATCCAAATCACTGATTCGAAACAAAAGATTCGTAAAGCTTCACGAAGCAATGTTTTTAAAATCGGCCATCACTAGATATTGTTGAAAAGTCCTTATTTTGTTGTTGTTTTTTTGACGCACAAAAAGTATTCTCGTCACTTCATAACATTAAGGTTAAACCACTGTAGTCACATGAACTGTTTTAAATATGTTTTTAGTACCTTTATGGATCTTGAGAGGTTCAGTGACATTGCTGGGAATAGAGGCCTCACTGTGCCATTGGATTTCATCAAAAATATCTTAATTTGTGTTCTGAAGATGAACGAAGGTCTTACGGGTGTGGAACGACATGAGGGTGAGTACTTAATGACATCATTTTCATTTTTGGGTGAACTAACCCTTTAAAGCTAGTCCCAGACTAAAATGCCTGTTTGAGCTGTTTTAACTGAAAGCAACTTGCACTGACAAATCTTAAAATATATCAGTGTCTTTGTTTTGTCTCAAGATGCACACCAGTAATGTTTTTTTTCTAAGGAATGTTTATAAAAGCTACTTAAATGGCTTAATCCTGGCTTAATCCAAACCCTGTCTGTGAAACCGGGCCTTAGTTCTTTAGGTGAATTTTTATGCCACAATTTACATTCTTATTAACAAAAATGTTTGTTCAAAGAAAACAAACCTTCATATAACCTTTATCTGGGGGGATTCAGTCCTGATTACATAACGCAGTTTAGATAAAAAAAAAGTGATTCCCATAAGAGATCTAATGAGGTGAAATCTTCTGTGATTCATTTCAAAGGTCTGCCCTCTGCTGCAGTAATGACAGACCCATGGTTTGGGGCTCAGATGTTTGAAATGACCTGAAATCACAAGGCTATTAAGCAGAGAGGTTAACTGCAGTTTTTTTGCATCCAAGCAAACGTGCACACTCCCAACCCTACTGTAACGACCATATTATTTGTAACAGTACACAAGGGTGAAATACTCCATTACTTGTCTTCATGCAAATATGAGGTGCTGGTTAAATCGTTTCTGTCATGTAACACCAGCTCAACTGATTAAAACTTCATCGGCCATCAAAAACCCATCAGCAGTAATGGCAGGCCAAGTCCATAGACAACCAATCCGTCAGCAGCCCTCAAATGGCAATCATTTTTATTTTTAGGGGCCAAGCACTGAAGGTGCGTAGGCACCTATTGTAAATGTTGGCGTACCTATTCTTCTTCCGCTCTGGGAGTCTATGGCAGCCCATAGAACCGCTTGTGGGAAAGTTATGAAATTTGGTACACAGATAGAGGCCAGTCTGAATTGTCACCATAGCAAATTTGGAGTCTCTATCTTAATAGCTCTAGTGCCACCAACTGTCCAAATTTACACTTACATTTATGCTAATAACTTTTTAACCTTAAGGGCTAGAAACTAAATTTTTTTCCATATGATTCCTTGGCTCAAGGTGATTCGATTGTGTTCATTTTCCGTAATGAAAATTCTGCCATTTTGAATTTTCAGAAAAACCTACTTTTTTATTTTTCCTAGGCCGTTGATCCAATTTTCACAAAAATTGAACCAGATCATCTTCAGACCATACTGACAAAAAGTTATGGAATTGAAGTCGATTTGCCAAACTGCAGAGGTGTAAAGTCCAGGGGTCAGGAAGTAAAAGTCCTGCCATATGTTTATTCCACCCATGAACTCAGCCAGCTGATTTCACTAATTAGTTCTACCTCCTGGCTGAAAAACTGTGCTAATTAGCAAATCCAGGGGATTAGAACAAAATACTGAGGAGGACTTTTACTTTCTGAACCTGGACTTTACACCTCTACCAAACTTTCTTGAATAACGCGCAAACGAATCTGGCAAAGTGCCCACCAAAATGAATGTGAGGCTATATCTCCGCAACGCTTTAGCGTATTCTGACCAAACTTGGAGTGTGTTATGACAACCAAGACCTGAGGCTACCTGCAGAGTTTCAGCACAGTGCCACCTAGTGGTCAGGAGATATGAATTTTTTTTATTTTTTCTTATAACTTATGAACGCTTTGACCGAAAAAAACAAAAAGAAAAAAGAAAAAAAACAAACACAAAACTGTTCTCTTTAGATTCGATGCAGCATGCTGAGTCAAACGATACCCAATTTTCCCATATCAGTCATTTTGGGCATTGGCCATTTTAAATTTTGTCACAAAATGCTATATTTTATGAACACATTAGCGTGTTGTTACGAAAAATGTGTATTTGTATGTGTATTTGGCACAATGCCCTCAAAAAATCAAAAGTTATAATGAAATTTCCAAAAATGCTAATAAATAACTTAACTTTTGATTAAATTAGCCTACTATAATGAAACTATAATGATTCCTTGGTTCATGCCGAGAACATACATACCAATTTTGCCATATTTGGCCAATCTTCCTGTCCACCATTTTGATTTTCTTTCAAAATCTAGTTTTTTTTAACTCCTAGACCGTTTGTCCGATTTTCACCAAATTTGAGTCAGATCATCTTCAGACTGTGCAAGCAAAAAGTTATGGATTTCGTGTTGATAGACGAAACTTTTCGTATACTGCAGCAACAAAGTTAAGGCATGATGCCAAAATGACTCAGAGGCTGTATCTATAAAATGCTTTGGCATATTGACACCAAACTTTGCATGTGTCAAAACCTCACTCTGACCACACCACATCAATTTGGTCACAGCACCACCTATTGGTCGAAAGTAGGGTTGCCACCTTCAGTGTGGCAAAATAAGGGACACCCATTCATGACCCACAATTCAAAAAAAAAACAAAAAACAAAAAAAAACCTTTTTTTGTTTGATTATTTTATTTATTTCTAAAGACCTCTTTAGTATTTGGTGTGCCTTAAGCAGTCATTCTGAACCAGTAATCACTTTTTTTTTTGACAATTCTGCATGGGATGAGATGAATTTAAAATTTTTAATTAATTTACTTAAATTATGACTACATCATTATGTAATTATTTGTCCAATTTTTATCTAAATATTTTTAGTCATAAGTCATTTAGTCATAATAATCCTGTCATAAGCTGTATATGACAGGATTATTTATTATGTAGGCCTGATTAATATAGCCTAGCTAAATGATAAATTAATATCTATAATCTATTAATTCATCGGTCTCATATCTAAAAATATAATAATTATCTGTCTGCCAAGCTCTGATAATGTATAGAATATTATATTATTAATTTAAAACAACAACAATAGGCTATACCTTTAGATGAAGCATGAATGTGTCTGTCACCGCATGTTGTCTGAGCAACTGGAATGCTTCTCTGCAAAGTGTGCAGTTCATCATTAGTTACTGGACAGACCCATTGATACCTTTTTCCTATTCAGCACTATATCTGGAGAGCCTCTTGCGTTCAAAGAGCGGGTGTGAGCTCGACATGTTTTTAAAAAAACGCGCAGGTTTACAGTGCATGATCTTGAGACTCTGTCGCTATGGAAAAAAAGCCGCTAAAATACAATGACGAGCAAATGACCTTCTCTACTACTTACTGTGAAATTTGATTTCTTTTGCTATTAGTATTCTCCACACTGCAAAATCCTTATGTGTTTATTCAACTATGTGTGGGTCTATGTAAAATACGGGACAAATCGCGTCCCGTATTGATTTGATACGGGACACAACATTTTACCTGTAAATACGGGACGATTCCGTACTTCACGGGACGGGTGGCAACCCTAGTTGAAAGTGACAAACCATTAAATCATTACTAGTGACTGTATTTATGATTTTTTTTCAGCCATTTTGCCTAAAATCATATTAAAATGTCTTCAAATGCTCGTTGTTGCAGTTGGTCTGATGCTCCCAGCCATGCTGACATGACTTGTATTTTTGTGCTTGGCCCCGATAATTGCTGCTTGCAGCTATATTTATTATTAATATTTTCATTTAGATTCAGTGTATTATCTTCGTAAAGTGTAATGTGTAAAAAAAGAATATGATTGTCAGACACTGTAGATGACCTTGCCCTGCTGGAGATACTCCTGGGTCTGTACATGCGCGCACACACACACACACACACGCACACACACACACACACACACACGCACACACACACACGCACACACACACACAGGAATGATGATACTGCCCTTGCTTGGTGCATTGTGAACTGCTGAGACAGGCAGTATAGAATGCCAGGATAAAAGTGCCTGTATGAAAACAATATTTTCCAATTCATAGAATTATGTATTTCCATCCAAACAACCACTCTAGTGTTGGGGGACCTTTTTTTAAACGCTAGTGTAAATAAAACATTACTGAAGCATGTTTTACAAGAAAATATAATTTCTTTCTACTTTAAAATATCACGTTAAATTCAACATGTTACTTTTAATTATTTATGAAATTTACTAGCAATTTCTGAGTGAAAATTGCTTCAGAAATCCTATACCAAATTTCTTTAAGTGTAGTTCTTACTGTATAAAATATAAACATCTTAACATTGTCTTTAAATGAACTTCATTAGGTCTTTTAAACATCACACACACAAAGGAGAATAAACAAATTATTAAACATATATTAATAAATAATAAAACCTACCTCACTCAAAAAAATGATTTTTTGATGCTGTTCACTTTATTTAAACAACTTATTTTGATTCAACACCATTGTATTAGGTTTCTGGTTCAAATTTAATTGCTTCATGTTAAATTGACTTGAAACGATTACTTTTTGACTTAACTTGATGTTTTCATATTAAAATAACATGTTTCAATCAAGTAAACTCAACCAGGAGTCAATCAAACAGGACTTTCACTTCCCATCATGCTTTGCAAAGGGGCTGATCTGGGAGAGTAAATGTTGAAATAAAGTGTTATTTTAAGCAGTTTTTAGCAACATGAGAAAATGGAGAGACTTTTTAATGTTTACTGTTCTATTATGTTGGTATTTAAAAGTTTCTGTTATGTTAATAGTTTTGGGGTTACCATTGTGGTGAAGTGTAGAACATGTGCTTGGGTTGAGGACCTGCTAACAACAATTATAGTTGTTTTAATAATAAAAACAACTATTTTGAGCATGCCATAGATGGAATAAAACCATCTTCTGGCTAACACCTAACAATAAGAGTCTTTACAGAGTGAAGATTTTGTAAAAGTTGTGAAAATTGTTCTTGAACGCATCCACTATATAAACTAACCAATTATTTTAGGATAATTAAACTGAATGGTTTTGGACAAAATTAAGAATGTTAACCTGATTCAACTTAATAGCATTGAGTTAACCTTATGTAATAAATTTAAGTTAACTGAAATAAATAATGTTAATTAAATGCAACATAACCAAGTTACGTGGAACCTGTTGACATAAAAAAATTAAGTAAATCCAATGTATCATTTTTTTGAGTGCTTACTGGAACTGCAATTATGCAAGATCTCCAAAATATCTTTTGTCAAAACTACTATTGATATGTTCAAAATCCAAAGCATTTTATATTAAATAGGATATTTTTATATTCAGTGTGAATCATATATTGAGAGAAAGGCTGCAGGCATTCTGAGACATTGAAATAACCTTCCTTTACTCCTGATACATCATTTGACCCCATTTATTAAAATGGAACACTACTTATACCAAATCTGACCCCATTATTCACTCTGTGAGGTTTCATTTTCTGTGATGGTCCCATGGTGCAACAGCCAATGGAGAAAAAGAGTTTAATGATCCTTAAAATGGACATAAAAGAAAAAAAGGGGGAATGTCATATAATGGTTGTTGAAATGACACCATTTTATGTCCAGGGTGTCGTTTCAGATTTAAAAAAAAAAATATATATATATATATATATATATATTTATTTTTTATTTATTTATTTATTTTTTTTAGAATGTTCTTTTTAAATGTGTTTACACAGTTCAAACTATGCATTTATAGAGAATATTGGCACTTTTCAGAGTATTTACAGTTAATGGTCAATTTGTTTTGGTGCCATTGAGTTCCAATCTCTCATCACAAATTTTAACTTTAAGTTTTGTCATTAGTACACTGACAATGGTTAGTACAATGAAACAGTACTACTATAAAGACGTCAAGTGTACAAAAAAACACCTGCAGATACAGATTCTCTCTCTCTCTCTCTCTCTCTCTCTCTAATTATACATAGACACACACAAAAACTAAAAAATGATTAAAAATATATTAATAAATAATAAAAATGACCTTACTGGAACTGCAATTTTGCAAGATCTCTAAAATATTTTTTAGTCAAAACTACTATATTTGTTCAAAATCCAAAGCATTTTATATTAAATAGGATATTTTTATATTCAGCTTGAATCATATATTGAGAGAAAGGCTGCAGGCATTCTGAGACATTGAAATAATGTCTTTAAGATGATATATATATATATATATATCAAATAAGATAAAAAAGGTGATCCAAATATATTCGTATAAAGACTTCTAACAACATTACCATTTTCATTTTTATAATGCATGTTTTTATAATTATTTGCATTCAAAAAAATAATAGTTGAAATATATTTTATATGAAAATTTTGAAAAAACATGAATATTTTTTTAGGATAAACTGACATTGAGTCGAAAAAAAAAAATGTAGTTAAAGGAAATTTGATAAGAAATGTGATGTGTTCTGCAGGTTTCCTACACCTTTTGACTAATTAACTGAATGACTTTTACAGGCCTTTTTGCTTATTGGAAAAGTCTCTTATTTTAAAAAGACATTCTAAAGCACTATCCACTATAAGGATTAAATAAAAAATAAAAAAAATACAGCTATACTTCCTGGGTGGCCATATGTATGTGTCCTAAAACTATCATTTAATGTCTTTTTTAATGATTTTTGTCCCCACATCATGTGCAAATGTCATCCACCCACAAGTGTAGCTGTGCAGGATCATCTCCTCAGAGACCAGTGCAGCCATTCCTCTCAATATCCAGACAAACATCTGCTCGAGGTACGCTTCAATCTCCCTCAGATCAATCTCTGTCATGAGCCCATCCTCGAGCTGTCTCCCTCTTTACTCGCGCTTTCTATCCTCTGTGTGTGGGAAGGACACTGCAGTAGCAGCTGGCTCCGCGTCTGCCTCTGTACACGCATCAGCTCAGGGGACGGCAGCCCATGCCTGTGCTCGTGAAACGCGTGGGGGAGAAGGAGGGGGGGTTACTGAACCACTTTTGCATCTGATGACGAGGAGAGGATAATTACATTCATTCAGTCATTCTAAAGAAAGCAATTATTCTGTCTAACAGACAGCAGACACAACGTGGGCGATGACAATTGCACTGCAGCTGAACAAGACAAACATGCTAGAAATGAGAACTTTTCTTTAAATATTATGCCACATGTTAACATTTCCTGTAGCAGTCACTTAGGTTAACGCCTCGATCCACCAGGTGGGGGTGTCAAGTGCGATCCGTGACAGAGGAGACCAGCAAGTGCGCCGTGGGCCTGAGGACATACAACACACGGCCAATCACCGTGGACACAAGCCTTCAAGGACAACCACAGTCACTCAATGTGACAGAACAAGGTGCCTTGCAGCGTCCACACAAAACTGCCAGACAAAAAAAAAAAAAGCCACATAAAGAACACCCCTTGTGGCATGCCGATATCAGCTAATGCTCATGATTATAAATAGCACAACTCAGTTCTGTTCGGAAACGCTGCAGCTAATTCCCTCCGACCTTACAAAGGGGTTCTGCAGGGAAATGAAACATAGTGAATCTGATAATTCAATCCATAATGTAAATGTAGTGCAGAGCAATTCAGGACTGTTCTCTAAATACAGTGAATGAGCTACTGCTAATTACCAGCTGCACAATATTCACTTCTCTAATCCAGTTAATTTGACAAGAGCATAACGGGAGGCTGTGTGTTATACTACATGTGTGGCAACTTACTCCCAGACGTATCTCTCTAAACCGTCCATAAATCCTATTAACTTTGCACCTACTTATTTCAGATGGTTTTGGGCATTGGCCAACAATAATACAAGTAAGGCTACCATGCAAAATATGTGTAAAAAACAAAACAAAAACAAAATAATGTTCCACTTAAAACATTCAACATTAAATCATGCACAATGATAGCAGTAATGTGAATTAAGTTCAACAGTCATTTTTACAGTCAAAACTGATCACTGATTTCTTGTCATCTTAACTGGCCAAGCCGACAACTCAATTTTATGAAAGCTTTTATACTAATCTCTGCCATATCCATCTAAACCAGCGGTACCCAATGGCGAAACTAATTTCGACCCCCTGCCAGATTATTACCCTCTAGTTTTGGTAGCTTTAGGAGTAGGTGTGTGGGAGGGGTTAGGATTAGGGGTGGGGTTTAGATTAGGCAATCAGGTAGTAACTTCAATGGTAATAATTTGGCAGGGGGGTCGAAATTCGGCACAACACCGGGCTCCGTCTTGGTTCCATCCAGACCGCAGGACATAATTGCGGCATTTTACCCTTTCTATAGTTTAAAGTGAGCAGTGCGTCAAAACAACGGAGTGGTTCACATCACAAGTGCTCAGGGTCATTTATGGTAATGATCTTTCAGCGCTATATCTATAATATTAATATTAAGAATATATGCTTCATTCAAGCCCTTTCTTTCCATGCGCGAAGCTTCTCTCTCCCACTAAAGATGTAAAGCGCCACATAAGAGCTGCAGATGACGCGGTTATTTTAACAACAGTAGCAGCAAAAAAGATACTTTTGATAAAGAGAAAAAGCAAATACAATTATTTTTATCAGTCATACAGAATACTCCAACCGTTTAAACGGGTGGTTGATTATGATTTCACTTTTTTAACTTTAGTTAGTGTGTAATGTTGCTGTTTGATCATAAACAACATCTGCAAAGTTATGACGCTCAAAGTTCAATGCAAAGGGAGATATTTTCTTTTAAAGAATTCGCTGTTTAAGTATTACAACAAGCTTCTTCCCGGGTTGGTGACATCACTAACCCTAAAATTTACATAAACCCCGCCCCCGAGAACACGCAACAAAGGGGGTGAGGCCATGTTGGACTGCTTTAGAGAAGAGGAAGAGTTGTTGTAGTAGAGTGTTGTTGCCATGCCGTCATTTTACGCCGGACTGCTTCACAAACGAGGGTCAATTCAACGCTGGATTTGAAAAAAGATTAACATGACGGCACATGCTAGTCGATGAGTTGAATCAACTCCACAGCAACTACATAAATTTATCCACTAACCATTCAGAAACGTCCAGTTTCATTCTAAAAGTTGTAACTTCTTCCTGAGTCTCTCCATCAGTGTCGACTCCGGTTTGAACAATGTAAGGCTGAACACCGTTACTGACAATCCTCATTTTGGCTGCGTGAGATTCTCCAGCTTTGTTGTTGTTGAGCAACCGAAGCGTGAGCTGTTAAAGCTCCGCCCTCTTCTGGAAAGGGGGCCGGGAGCAGCAGCTCATTTGTATTTAAAGGGACACACACAAAAATGGCGTGTTTTTGCTCACACCCAAATAGGGGCAAATTTGACAAACTATAATAAATGATCTGTGGGGTATTTTGAGCTGAAACTTCACAGACACATTCTGGGGACACCAGATATTACATCTTGTAAAAGGGGCATTATAGGTCCCCTTTAACTAAAAAAGGATTGTGACAAGTTAACGCATGGCGCCTTTAGACGTTTTGTTTTTTTCCCGCCATAAATTTAGCATTTTTTTAATCAGCATATTGAGAGCATTAGGTATGGCATCAGAAGATGTTTCTTCACAACAAACAATGTTATAATTTGGAAAATTATTTCGAGATGGCAAGGACAGACAAAAACCTTTGAAATTACTAGTTAACTTTGTTTTGTGCTCATGAAGCGAGTTTTGATTATTAGATTATGTATGTTGTTGATTTTATTAGTTTATTACTTTTGAGAAAAGTATGGACCATTATATTCATACTATGGACCAAAAATATTCATATTATAAATTTATTTTATTACAATTTTTGCCCCAAAACAAAATAATTATCAGTTTTTATTATTAGCAATGTATTTTCATATTTGCTAGAAATAATACATTTCATTAAAAAGTAAGATTTCCTTACATTTTAAATGTAATGAAATCTTAATTTAAGGGCTATAATTAAAGAGCTATAATGTAATGCTTCCAAGACCATCACAAGACATTTTTACAATTTCTGCAAAACCTCACAAATTAAGAATTTACAAGGCATAAAAAGGATGTACAAGTTCAACAAATATAAGATTATCTGATCCTTATAGTAATGGATCTAATACGATGATTATGGTTGATCCCTGAGAAACTAAATGATTTCATGTTGACTTTAATAAAAGAAGTCTGCAGATAGCACAGCCAACTCAAAGATGGCACACACAGCTAGTGCTGATTTCAGTCCTCTAGGGTGAGCCTCTCGAACACAGATGGCAGTTACACCACCACCGCTCTGTACAGATAATAAACTGGCAAAGGCAAAATTGCAGTATTACATTCTTGAACTAATATCAAAGAGAATTCACTGCTTTTAATGAAAGTGTGAAAAGAACACATCAGATCTATCAGTTTTATGGCCAATATACTATGTAAAAAGAAAATGTGAATGGTGCCTGCCAGTGTAAATCTCAGCACAGTGATGCTAGGGTGTTCTGGATGAATTCCAGGGCATTAATATGCGGTTACTAGGGTGTCCTGGGTGGTTAGCTACTATGCTAGATGGTTCTGAAGACCTCAAAACACCCTACTCTCAAGTACGACATTCTGGTCCCTAGAATATGGCTCGAATCTCTCCTTCAACCCAACTCTATTCGACTTTTTGGCCCATTTTATTATCCGCCATACAGAAATCAGATTTTCTCAAATGAACCACACAATTTAAGTTAATTCATATCCACAGCACAAACAGTGTGAGATGAGCAACACACTGAAACTGTGAGCAACAATAATGACGATGCTTCATTAGTAACTGTTCTAATACATTAACAGCATATTAGGCCAAACTGAAAATGTGAACAAGATAAGCAGTTTTTCTCCTTTAATACTGATTATCATTCTACCTTTCCCCAAGATTAATGTCTTCCTGACATCAGACACCTGAAGATAAACACCAGTGAAATTTGATGATTAAATATCACACAGCTAAGATTAAAGGGATAGTTCACCCAAAAATGAAAATTCTGTCACCATTTACTCAAAAAAAAAAAATACTATGGAAGTCAATGGGGTCCATCAACTGTTTGGTTACCGACATTCTTCAAAATATCTTCTTTTGTGTTGAGGAGAAGAAAGAAATTCATACAGGTTTGGATCAACTTGAGGGTGAGAAAATGATGATAGAATTTATTTTGGTTGAACGATCCCTTTATCCCTTGTGCGTCCTTATGGACATTTTTTGTCTTTTTCAGGTTTTTTTTTTTTTGATAATTTTGCCTGTGTTAATGCCAACTGCATAAAATTTGGCACAGGTGTGCATTTTTATTGGAATTTTACTATTTTACCCCCATTTCCTTTAATAAATCTATTTTACACTAGTAACACAAAATAGTTTCTCTCAGGACCTTAAGGACAAAAATGTCACCCATGAAACCCATTAAAACTGCAATTTTTAATCCCAGGGCCAATTATGAAATCTTTGTTAATAGCCTTTCATTCTGTTGGCAAAGCTTCAAAATTAAAATTTTTACTATTTTTTACCAAATGGTAAAAATCGCTTTATTCCTGTTTTCTGGGGTAAATTTGGTACTGTGCCCAAACAAAATCTTACTGAAAGCTCATTTTTTGAGATATCAACCTCAAAACTTGTTTAGATATATGGTTTTGATTTTCTAGCAGTTTTAGAGTTCAACTTGTTTCATAAAATATATATTTTATATAAAATAATGTTCATAAATCATTTTCATAAACTTAAACCTCTATACCTTTTTTCTTATTTCACTTTTAAACTTTTTTTAATTCAACAATAATCTGCCAAGGGACCAAACTTAAGTCTGTGCTCCCAAGCTTCAAATGTTTATGACAGTTTTTGGACACGGACATTTTTGTCCTCTATGCACCTATGTGTAACTTTTTTGACGCACAAGGGTTAAGGTCTAAAGAAGAATTCCCACCATTTCAGTCAACCAAGAAATTTGATTTTCTCACAAATCTGTCTTACATCAGGAAGGAAATAAGTGGATGGAGAATGGCCCTGTCATTAGATATCCCTCAGACATCTTACAAGTGTTAGCCTATATGTTTTTTTCCTCAAAGAGCACAATTAAGCTTTTTTTCTGCCTACTGTGCATTATCACTCTTGTACAATGTTTTATCTTGAGGAGATGTTTCAGTAACTTCTTGTGTGAAACCTCATGAAGCAGCAGATTTCTTTCATCAGTGGTGTAAAAGCCTTGGTGTGCAATGAAATAATCATCCGTGCCATTTAATCCAAGAGAATGCTCAATTCGTCCCACTTTCCTTTCTTCTTCGTTCAAAAGCACTCTGGCTGGATAAAATATTTACAGATGAGGGCACTTTATGCGTAAGGTACTTTCTTTCATTAGACCCCTCTTATCCACAAACCCCTGGCATTCCCCAAAACCCAAAATTTCAGTCCTACACAACCCAGTGGAGTAAAGAAGCAAGGCTAAAATCTCAAACGTGGCTCTTATTTCCACCCTGTACAAAAGAGCGGCGTACCAAATGCCCTGCGGGCGTCATTACACTGCGTCTCCATCTCTGATTCCATATCTAAGACAACATTGACTCTGTGCTCTTCTAATGAGCGAACACCCACATCCTTCCACACAAGCACTCAAACACCGAGAGATACAGAAATGTAAATGGCAGAAGAAAGAGACAAGAGACTTACGGTTGGTTTTGGAACAAAGGCACGTCCTGGGATGGTGAAACAGCTTTTGACAGTGCAGAGATACTGAGCCATGACAGAGAGACGGCTGCGCTGACGGCTTCCTGTGCTGGCTGTTAACCTCTAGAAATTAAAGAGGGGACAAAGAGAGTGAATGAATGAATGAATGAATTAGATACAAGATGTTTTAAGACCCTTTTAATACCCCTTTTAACCCTTGTGCGTCAATTAAAAAAAGTTACACATAGGTCCAAAGAGGACAAAAATATCCATGTCCAAAAACTGTCAGAAAAATTTAAACTTGGGAGCACAGTTTGGTCTCATTTTAAAGAAGACCTTTGGCAAATTATTGTTGAAGTAAAAAATTAAAATTAAAATGATTTATGAACATTATTTTAAATAAAATATATATATGCTAGAAACTGCTAGAAAATCAAAGCCATAAATCTAAAGTTGTGTTCCAAATTTGAGGTTGATTTTGTTTGGGCGCAGTACCAATTTTTCCCCGTTACATGCCAGCAAAGCTCCACTGGTACACACAGTGGTTGAATTTGTGATTTGCAGTAGAGTAGAGTTTTTCCTTTCTCAAATATTACATGCACACACACAAACAATTTTATTACACACGTCAACCACACTCTGACATCCATACCAACACACCCACACAATTATAGCTGCATAATTTATCCAATTGGCTCCATAATATGCAGAAGCAGAAAACAGGAATAAAGTAAGTATTTGCTTTATAGGCCAAACCTGAGAAAATGATGCCATCTGGTTAAAAAAAAAAAAAAAATTGCCAACAGAATGAAAGCCTATTAACAAAGATTGCATCATTTTGTATTTAAATGGCCCTGGGATTAAAAATTGCAGTTTTAATGAGTTTCAGTGGGGACATTTTTGTCCTTCAGGTCCTGAGAGGAACTAATTGAAACTAATTAAAATTTATGCAGTTGGCATTAACACAAAAACAAAAATGTCCATAAGGATGCACACAGGTTAATTCAAGACCAATATCACAGTAACAAAATGGCAAAATTCTAGGCATTTTTCCCCTAACCATTTCATCCTAATATTGAAAATTACTAGTATTGTTGTATTAAATGCATTTTTTTTTTTAAATATACTTTTCTTCTTTTTTTTTTTTTTTTTTAGGATAACAAATTGTTAACAAGTTAACTAATATTACCTTACTCTGCATCTCAGGTAATCCACCAGCCACCCAGTTTATTTATTTATTTATCTATCTATCTATCTATCTATCTATCTATCTATCTATCTATCTATCTATCTCATTCTCATATCAAAAGTTTTGTATGCTCTACAGTGTATGCCAAAAGGTTTAATATATGGGTCAATGACGTGACGGGTCATTTTTTTGGCCAAAGGCCTTAGTAATAATAAAAAACAAAGATATGACATCCAAAGTATGTAAGGTAGTACAACTAGATCTCTTTTATTGAATCCAAAAGGTTTGAATTATATTTTGCTACATATAAAGGTATTTTAAAGATTCTGAAGTGTCAAAAGGTCATTCGGTTTAACCGCCCAAAGGTCAATACAGCCATTTAATTTGTGCTTAAAATATCTTAAAATGTAATAAATGTATATATTTTTTATTCTGGCATGATTTTATTACATCATATATCAGCAAAGAGCAAAATGGTATTAAAATTATGTGTATAAGTCGTTGCTTTGTTATGAGAAAGACTGTCCGGAAAAATTTCCTTGATGTCATTCGGAGTAACCAATATAAAGGGACCATTTTGGATCAAGTCATGCAGTCAATATCATGTGACAGGATGTGACATCATTCAGACACCTGCAAAGGACTACATGGTCGTGAAGCAAAGTAACTAATTCTCTTTTAACTATTTGAAAAATTCATGTTTTCACTTGCTCATACGCATGTCCCGAAACATCAGGTCATTCGGTACAACCGCTATAAAACATAGAAAATGTTGTAATATTTTAAAAACTTGTACTAAATATAAAAAGTTTGATTATCCTTTTGACAGATAGCTAGATATCAGCCTGTTAGCATTGTTTGAAAATATCGTCATTCGGTATAACCAAAAGTGTCATTCAATTTTTAGGTTAAACCGAATGACTTTATTGGTGACAAATTGTCCATCTTGTAAAAAAATGACAAAAGCAATGTTAATTGATTATAAAAACCACATAATCTCATTGTTAACACTTAATAAAACTTAAAAATTAATTATATCTCCATTATGTTTTTTTATACTTTTAAAAACCCTATTCGTCAATGACCCATATATGTTATAAAATAAATGACAATATCACTGATTATAAAGGGTTCTATTATCTTTTGACACGCACTTCCGGTGTACACAACTCTTCCGCTTCCATAATGCCGCGCGACATGGCCTCGCCCACTTTGTTGCGTGTTCCCGTCGGCAGAGTTTATGTTAATTGCAGGGTTTATGATGTCACCAACCCAGGAAAAAGCTCGTTGTAGTCCAAACTGGTCGTTTTTGTAGGCATTAAACTGCCATAACTTTAAAAGACAATATCTCCGTTTGCATTGAACTTTCAGCGCTGTAACTTTGCAGATACTGTTTATGCTCAAGCAGCAACATTACACACTAACTAAAGTTAAAAAAGTGAAATCGCAATGAACCACCCCTTTAAAATCAAAAGTTATATTTGTTAACATTAGTTAATGTACTGTGAACTAACATGAACAAACTATGAACAGTTGTATTTTTATTAAATAATGTTAACAAAGATTAACAAATACAGAAACAAATGTATTTCTCATTGTTAGTTGATGTTAACAAATAAGACCTTACTGGAAAGTGTTATCCAAAAAAAATTCCTGTAGATGTAAAGGACTCTTTATTAAGATCTCACTACAGTTATTGGTCTTATAAAATATTAATTCTTGCATAATGTTCAACATCAAATATTTGATGAAAATCCATACTTCAAATGAAACTTGAAGTATATGCTCTGAGTCAGTCTATCAACAGCAGTAGCTTCTACAAATATGTTTTATTATACATAGTATATTCTCTCCTTTTATATCCACCACTTATGTTTTATTTAATTGTTTCTTCTATGACCACTCTCTCTTTGGGCCCTATAATCAACAGTCATTATGGTCTACTGTGCCTTTAGGAGTTCTGTGTAAACATTACCTTGCATGTAAAAAGAACAACAGTGCTTTGCTGCAAACTTAAAAAGCCTGAATTACACTGTAACAGCTTTCCAAAAAAGAAAGAAAAGAAGTGCAGCAAAAAGATCAAACTGAAATGATCAAGGTCTTTGTTAAAAATAAACTAACTCAAGACAAAAGGACATTCAGAGGTGCTTACGGCTCAGATTAGCACATTTCTCCTCATTATCTCACTGTGATGTTTCTGAACACCAAATCAGCATTTTACAAGTTGCTGCAGGTTTTTATAATGTTACAACATGGTTCAAGATTGCTGCTGGGTGTTGATAATGACTGCATCAGAATATGCATACTTCCCTACAACTAAAACAGTATATGAAAAAGAGTAATATGACTGAATTCACACTATTCATATCATAAAACTATTGACCTACAGATGACCTACTACTTCTGTAAACTTCCAATTCTGTAAACATCCAGTGGACACTGCAATCACATGAGGCCAGTGCAACCAACACTGGTCACATGACAATGACAAATGTAGTACATTCAGATTATACTACACACATAATTACTATATATAAAGTACCTATTTAATGGCCGCATATGTTGTAATTCAAAAGAAGTACCTACTCATAAAATATGCGATATTGGACAGTAAAAATGTTCTAGCATGATGATAGATGGACAGATAGTAGGGCTGCTCGATTATGGCAAAAATCATAACCACGATTATTTTGCTCAATATTGAAATCACAATTATTTAACACGATTATAGGTGGGTGAAATGATCAAAGTCTTGAGTCATTTTAAATGTCACAATTATCCATACTTGTGCAAAAACTAATACTAGGTTAATTAATGTAAGTAAAAAGTCCTCAAAACAGCTACAGAAGACAAGTAAACAGTCAGCAATACAATAAGAACAAAGAAACTAAATTACAAACAAAACCGACAAAAAATACAACAGAACAAAAATACAAATTAAATAAATAGTGCTTTATTTATTTCAGGAAGATGTACTAACAGTGGTATTCAGATAAGTAATGGCCTATAACAGACATTGAATAAAGTGCACTGCTGTATACATTAAATATAGACTAATCCTTATTAAAGCTACAGTTTATTCATTCAAGAGCAGTGAATGATTTTATCTTTATCTTTTGTTGTTTGATTAACAATAATGACTGCAGCAGATGTATTAGGCTGCTGTCACTTTAAGAGCTAACGCATGGACCCAATATACTGTTACACACGCACTCATTCTCAGCGTTTACATTCACTTAAGACATAACTGACTGTGTTTACAAGGATAATTACCAAAACGGCATTTTGACATATTTATGTGTGGACTATTTGACCGTTTAGGTGCGTATCTGAACCCCTTTGCTTATGCGCGTTCCTCCCCGCCTCGGGGCACGCGCACGGGAGGCCGCCTAGGGAACAGTATCTCTTTTGTGGCTTAATGCGCTTTTAATAACACGGTTTAATATCAAGCATGTCCCACAGTTTAGCAACAACAGAATGCATTTTACAACGCTCACTTATTTGCCTGATTTGGATGTCAAGTTTGGGCTATTAGGGAGGAATGAAAGTGCACCGCTGTGAAGAAAAGGAAGGTGCGTGGGATGGAAAGCAGCAGCGGCACAATAATAATGTTAGTTTCAGGTCGATTATCTTGTTTTCATAATCATTGGAAGCCAAAATCTAAATCGATTACGACACACTAAATAGGACAGATCAATCAATTTCATGAAAAACTACTGGCTGTTGACCCGTTGGACAGCAACTACATTTGTAAACTGCCTCCCAACAGAACAATACCAGGAATAAGAGTGTTCAACTTACTTCAGCCACCTCTTTCTGGAAGGTCAGTGTAAGCCTTGTACGTCCAAACATAAAGGACCCAGTTCTGTTGTACATCTGCTCCAGCCACTTTATGATGAGAGGAGTGGACACACTGAAGGGCAGGTTCCCAATGATGTGCAGGTTGGGGGGCACTGAAACACACAAACTCATATTGTACACTAAAGATCCTTTCACATTTACATTCTTATACATCAGCAGAATACACAAATTATGTTACTGCCAAACATCAGCATAGGCAGCTGAGAATACATAGCTGTGTTGTTACAATAAAAATACAAACCAAATTCAGTTGCTGATAACATAACCTCACTACATGCTACTGTACAAAAAAAAAGCATACATTCATTAGACAGAATACAGGGTGGCAGACATTCAGGTGAGCTGACCTAAGCTTGTTTTTGTGCAAGTAAGAAAGTGGTTGTTCTGTCTTGCTGAACAGAGAGGTGATGGAAGGTCTGTACATTTTGAAGGATTTGTTGTAACGCTTGGACCGAATTCTAGCAAGAACTGGCAGCCAAAACAAAGACTTGAACAATAGTGTGAAATGAGAGGCATACAGATTAAAAATAAAGTTAAGCTGCTGCATTTGGACAATATCGGGGGGGAAATACGTAAGCCTATTTTCTCTGATTATTGATAATCATTTCAAACAGTCTCAAATAATAACATTTCAGACAGGACTTTAAGAGTCCAACAAATTCTGTTTATGTATTTAATATATACAAAAATCATCCTCCACAAATATTGGCACCCTTGTCAAATATGACCAAAATTATAAAAAATCTATGTGAAAAATTAATACATATTCTGTCTCTAAAATATTTTTCTAAAATTACTGACACCCTTAGTAATTCTTAAAAGGGGACCTATAATGCCCCTTTTACAAGATGTAATATAAGTCTCTGGTGTCCCCAGAATGTGTCTGAAGTTTCAGCTCAAAATACCCCACAGATCATTTATTATAGCTTGTCAAATTTGCCCCTATTTGGGTGTGAGCAAAAACACGCCATTTTTGTGTGTGTCCCTTTAAATGCAAATGAGCCGCTGCTCATGTACACTGTACACTGCTGCTAGTGTACAGTTTGGCAAAAATAACAGCTCCCATTCAAAGGTCCAGAAAAGCACACCTCAAAAACAACAACAAAAAAATGGTTCACTGATCACAGTTTTGTCATGGCCATCCCTGTCCAGTCCAGAATTCAGAAAAGAAAAAAAAATCTGCCCTATGTTTATCAACCTTATTACACATTAATGGACTCCGAACTGTAATCTAAACAAAGAGAAATTGAACAAATTGAAATATTCATTTAGGAGGTGCCAATAATTGTGGCAAACATTTATTTAAAAAAATTGTTTTAGTGTAATTAAATATTAAAGTCTTGTGGATATTGTAGATAAGAAGATAAAAAGCAAAGACTGTTTTGCTCATATTTACCAAGGATGCCATAATTATTTACTGAAACTCATTGTAATGTTTACCATCTTCCCATTTCTTGGCTATGTGAGCTGGGAACCCTTTTTCCAGTCTGTATGTGAGAATATCTCCATGTGCGATCCTCATTCTTCCCGGGGCAGCCTCAGACAAAAGCTGAAAAAACAACAGGAGACCCGAATACTTCAATATACATGCTTACTAAGCCGATTTAAAAATAAAATAAATCATTACTGACCCAGTAGAACTAAGTAATGTACACTGTAAGAGGAAAAATTGTATATACTGTATATAGTATATATAATCATAGATCTACAATGGCACATTTGTTTTTGTGCGATTCGGCTGCATCCACACTGACAGGTGTCATTAA